>VWZN01000256.1:3961-15219 GCA_013396955.1 Regulus satrapa | reverse complement strand
AAAAAAAAAAGATAATTTAGTCTTAATTCTGATATTTAATACCTTTATTTCAGAATAGTTCATCACCATCAGGTGACCATCACCATTGTTACATAAAACAGCCTGCTTTTGGACACCAACTTCTTGTAGTGAATCTTTCTTTTTTTCACTTTGATCAACAATATTCTAAATTTCATACTAAGGGCTAGAATCTGCTTTTAGTGTACTCTGAAGTCCTGTTGAGGTCAGCATCATACTTGGCAAACAGTGCTTTCCTCTTAAATTTCCTCAAACACAAAAGTGGAGAGAGAAATAAGAGAGAAAAAGCCTGCTTCATAGTCAGCAGATGTATTATATGTGTGAAAGAACCAATTGAAGCTGATCAACAATCAGCATCTGCAAATACCAAAGCTCCAATTACAACCCATGATGGATTCTCCTAGAGCTACAACACCTAAATGTATTGAATTACAGGATAAGCTATAAAAATAAATGCTATCTCCTCACATAAGTACTTGACCTGCAGATGCCCTAAGTTTGACAGTGCTTACACATTTTTAACACTACCAGTGACTGTTGATAGCATTGGTTTGTTTTGCAGGCAATTAGGAAGAATACAAATCAGGAAGGTAACACACATTCAAAAAATAAAGGCTTGAGAGTAGAACAAAGACTGACACACAGTTGCATCAGCAACTACAGATAAATCCTGAGCTGTGCTGCTGAGAATTCATTTTTTAAGTGTATCGTTTAGAGAATATAGTCCACAGTGGTAACTTTGAAGTAAACTCTCCTAGATAGGCTCTTGGAAATTCACCCTTTATGAAGGCTCCTCAAAGCCCTCAACAATCTGTTCACCACTATCAGAATCCTTTTAAAGACACACAAAAAGGATCTGAAACCCACCGGCTAGAAGACAATGATGGATCAGAGACTGCATGCACCATATCTGTGGACAACGCGTCCAAAACACTTGTCAGGAACTCATTCTTCTTGGCCCCAGGACAACCTAGAAAATCAGATTTTTTTTTTCTTTTCTTGTCACCTGTTTTTACAAGATTTATATTCCAACAATAGTTTAGACTTTGACAGAGATATTACTCCCTGTACACAAATTTCCATAAAATTGTGGACACGTTCAAAACATAATTTGAAGACAAGCATTTAAATTCAGGTTACATATCTGTAACAGAGCAGGAATAAATAAACAACCCTTTGAACTGAAGCAAGTGTGAATCTCTTCTGCATACCTTGAGTCCTTTTCCATTTAATTTTTGGCCATTATCTTTCCTTCTTTCAGATGTCTTTACCATGGGGGTCACATTTTGAAAATAACAGCTTTGAAGCAATAAAGTTTGCACATGTCACAACTCAGAAACATGGACCAGAAGCTGAAAACATGATACTTGTTTCAGATTTCCACTTTTGCTCCTCTTATTTTCCATTTGCTTTCTTGACACACATGATTTCAGTTCATTGGTTTTCCTCTCTTTGAAATGATAGTCAACTCTATGTACCCCTCCCTTTCCTCTTGGACTGGGTTACATGGCACCTAGCCCAATCAGCTGCTGTTAGTTGGTACTTTGGTTCATACCGTGAGATCCTACAGTGATGCTAGATCAGCCTCATAATCACATTCTCTATGCTATGAAGTTCTTCTCTGAAAGAAACTGACAGCATACTTCTGACACATCATATGTCAGATAAATATATACTGAAAGATCCCCTCTTCAAGAGGCACAACTGGAGCAGATAAATTCCTCTGACAAACACATGGATATTGACACATGGAGGTTTGATTATACAATACACCTGCTTCCTCTCCTCTTCCCTAGAGCCCTGAGCCAAACACCAGATCTTCCTCTAACCCTCTAAATAGCTGAGTTAAAGTAAATGATGATCCATGATCAGTGACATGGAGATTACAAGCTTGAAGCTAGAGCCCATGGCAAGACTTTAAGAGACAATTCTGTGCTGGAAGCCACTTACCCTAGTTCTGCTTTAAAGTGAAAAAGGGGAATACTTTGAAGTGTTGTGGAAAAAAAGGATTAGTTAGTCAGCCGGGATTTGGTATTTTATTACATTTTTCAGCAACCTCTGGAGCAGGCAGTAGGACTGCATGAGCCTGAAAAGCTTCATCTTGCCCAGCAAATTATTTTTTAATGCATTCCATGTTGATCCAAGGAAATAAACCTGTGTTATATTACCCCTTAGTTGTGTTGCAGTAAGAATAGTTCAGCTATTATGTACAGCAGGAGTACCCACTAGATATTATTGTCTAACACATTCATGTAGTTATGAGTTCCTTGCCTTTGGCACCAGAGATATTTTATTCCAGTAACTGTAAAAGGTATATAAAAGGAATTCACTGAGGCAAGTTTCACTGCACTAAAAGTACACATATGAAAGCAGTTGTCACTCTGTTAGATATGTCCCTTTCTCCTTAGTGTTTAATCAGTTGTGGGTTTTTTTTTCCTGTTACAACTGGAAAAAAGAGAAAAAAAAAAAAAACCAAAAAACAAACAAAAACCAACCAACCAACCAAACAAAAAACCCCTCAAACAATCCAGCAGTTATGACTATAAGTTAGAGATCAGTAGGTAAGCACTTCAATTTTCCCTGTAAAGAAACAACAGCTAGAAAAGTTGCCAAGATATTATTAAGGGGAAGACAGAAAACTGTACCAGCAGGTATCATTCAGTGCATATTCTCTAGTGCAAAGAGTTTCATGACAAATTTGGTTCAAGCATTCCAGCCATGAAAGTAAATTGTGCATTGTGATTTCAGTGAGGTCACATAACTTTGCAAGCCACAAAGGCCCATTTGTCCAGAGATGAGCCGGCAGAGGCCACGCAGTTCCCATGCAGCAGGCAGTTGTGTAAGCATGCCAACCTGTAGGAATCAAGCAACTGAGCCCCTGAGCAACCTGCTGAGCTCAGTGCATTCCTCTAGCAGGGACAGCACAGTGGACCAGATATGGTTCCCTTCAAATGGCAGGTAAAAAGTCTGTCTGAGGCTCTCCATGTAGGCCTATCTTGAATGTTATGAGCTTTATTCATTTCATGTTAGAGCTCTTATTAGCAACATCAGCCAGAAGCCTAAATTCTGCTCCAAACATAAGTTGTAAATGTATGTATATCTGATATAGGACTGTGGAAAATGCAGAAAATAAGACCTCAGCATGTAAAAATGCAGCACAACATGGAGCAAAGGCAATTTGACTTTTTTCTTCCTCTGTCCATTTTTCGACACTTAATAATGTCAATATCGAATTTGATTTAGGAGCTCCACCTGAATTTTTTATATTATTTATAAGTGTATTTCTGAAACATCTGGAAATAACAAAAATCTGCTTTAGGTAGTTTCCACTGCTGTTCAGGCAGCTGCTGAGTGTACATATGCTACAGATATAGAGATCAAAATCTTAATTTAGCTTGCAATTTCTGAGATACTGCTAAGCAAGGGAAAGTATCAACTTCTAAATTTATAAGAAATCACAGGAAGAAAATTCCATAGTTTGAAGCCTGTCTCAATTTTTCCTAAGAATAAGAAAGATTTATAAATATGTATTTCATAAAGTTGCAATAGCATTTGACAGCAATAGAAATCTCATAGAGAAGAAAAACTGCTGTAAAAACAAACAAATTTGGTTGCTGTGAAACCTTTTAAATTATAACTCTACTACTTAACGTAAAATGACACCCCACAAAACCCTCATCAGTTAAATACAGAGAAAATATTCAGGTTCTCCCAATTATAAGTTTTGCTGACATGTAGGCAATCACACAGCAATTTACCCCACAGTGAAATCTCTGTTCTTTGCAGGTGTTACTAACTCAGAATAATTCTCTGGAGGCTTCATGCTGAGCTTTAATTTTCAACAAATTTGTGGATGAACTGGCAAGACTAGAGGAGTTTTAGCTTGATTGTAATGAATAATTCACTCTCATTGGGCTAAATACAGAAAAGGTAAGACTAATCTCCTATGGGAGTCTGATGCTTCTTGCTATGGTTTATAGACTTCAGTTTCTGCTGCAGCTGCCTGTCCTATGTGGATTTGACAGCTTACATAAATAGTAATTTGTTGTTAAAGGGTGGAAGCTGAAACCCCATGAAGTTAACACACAGGTTCAGAGTGTAGACTGAAGCATTTGCTTTAAGGATAGTGTTACCCAGAGTAAACCTTAGACCAACAAATACATACAACAAATTACATGAATACACAAACACCTCGTTTAAGCTATAATATAAAGGGAATCAGAGAATCATCATTATACATTATACCTCTAATATATTCACATCTCTCTCTATATATAACTACATTTAGCACTGAGAATGGATTTTTGAAGTTAAATCTTAAATCTTCAATGTGGGGAGGTCTTCTATAAACATTCTAAAATATGTACCCTAGTGCCTTGGAGCTCCCTGCTTGGTTGATAATAATCTAATATTGTCAGTCTTGAAACATTAGCTTTTACAGCATATCTGAAGTCATGGCTAGAAGAGCATTGTGCTAATTTCTGTAAAAAAAATGGGAATCCAATAGATAAGATTAACCACCTTAAAGGGGATTTTACATTAATCTTCCTGCAAGAGAGGAAACTGTCTTGAGTCAGTCACTCAAGTTATTAAAGGCATGAAAACTTCCAATTAGCAAATCTAAAGCTTTTTTTTTATTCCCTGCTTGCTAATATGAACATAAAGTTTAGCAGTGCACTCAAATACAATGAGCACTGAAATACCTCTAAAGATTGCACGTATATTTTTGATCTGCCAAAAAGCAGAATGATCAGAACTATTCATGTTTCATTTATACCTTTGATTTCACTGAAAAACAGTGTTATACAGAAGAAAAGAATGTAACAAAATTTTTCAGTGCTACTGGTTATCCTGGGAGAACAAACAATCCAACAAACCCATTTTTTCTTGGACATTTATTCTATACACACATGTATGTACAGTCATGAGTTTATTTGTGTTGATCCATGTGAACCACAAGTTTGTGTTTGTCTAGACATGCTGAGGGGCCTCCTCATTTTTTTGGAGGACTTCCTGAGCTCTTCCTGACTTCTTTTCCAAAAATAATAAAAAAAAAAGTCCTTCAAAATATGAGCCTTGGAAGCAAAATTTTTTACTCTGCTGATTACTAAAAATCATGGTCTCAAATCATGTCTCACTGACTTCATGACTCAGTGCCTTCATAGTTTTATTTAACAGATGGACTTGATGACCTTAGAGGTCTTTTCTAGTCTTAAGCATTCTCCGATTCCATGACTCCATGCCTCATTTCAGTTTTTCCTTCACTGCAGCTTCTGCTTACTTCCCACAGACAAAAAACATCTACTTCTTAATTTGTATTCTAAAAGGCTTGAGGACATTATTACCTCTCCTTGTTAATATCCCTCAGGTATTAAATTTTTAATTTTTTTTTCTCTTAAATAGTCATACAATTTAAAAGAATTACGTTAAGTTCAGAGAAAAATTCTCTTTCATATATCCTAACCCAAAATTCAAAAATAAGTAAATAGAATACAATGGATATTTTGGGGACCTACAGATCCATTGCTTTGTAGCCCCAGATCTCCACATCTTACAGGAAAGAAGTATTATTTATCAACAAGTGCAAGAAGCAGATTTCAGTTCTTAACATGTATTTAAATTTAATTTTGTTGCTATTTTAAAATTATCTTTCTGTTCTAATTTCAAGAGACACACACACATTAAAGAGTTAACAAAGGATGTTGTCTGAAGGCCCTATCCTTCAACCCAAGGCATTCATATCATACCAAAGTGCATTGAGGGGGATTTGCTGAACTTGAGCCTGCTGAAATGAGGTGTCTCACTCATAATAGTCATTTAATCTCTGTATGAAGGAACCCATTCAGAAGGCATTCATCTCAACTACCTAAGCTTTTTTTTTTTTTTTTTCCTTAGGATAGAAGAGAATCTCCCTTAACATGTTTCACTGCTTCCCTATTAACTGAGAAAGCCCAGACAGACAACTTATATTCCCAAGTGGTGTTAAATAGCTTGTGATTAATTCTATATGTATCTGTTTTATAAATAGATTTAGGCTCCAAATACTCTCCCATTCTGGGTAAACGTGAAAGAAAGAAGGGATAATATTCATAGCAGAAACACAAAATCCTATAAGCAGCTTTTGCAGGCAACTAAGTGACAAGGACTAGGGCATTTGTTGATAGGAAAACCAGTCCGTTACATTTATTTCAGTTCCTGTATTATTATTATTATTATTATTATTATTACTAAACAAGAAAAAGAAAATCATATCAGAACATCCAAGCATAAGGCAGGTAACGTGAAATAAATAACTTCTGATTAGAACTTTTTAGTTTGGTTTTCCTTCCATTAAAATTTGAAAGGCTTTGAGAAGTGAATTTTTTGCTGGTAACAGATCTGAGATGTCACTATGACAATAGAGGGAGTGGAACCAGTTCAAACACTGTAATCCTTTTAGAGACCATCCAGCCAAAAGTCAACACTGAACTTGAGAAAGTCTTTGGATCTTATCTGCCATTCTTAAACATTCTCTTGTAGACCTTTACCTTTCTAGTTTTGACTACGAATAGGAAAAAAGGTCTAAAAATTCAGATCATAAGGAGTCATGCCTCTTTGCTGCTTGACTGGATACAAGAAAACTGATGTTTCCATTTGGCAGTCAATGCCTACAGAATATCTACTACACTTTTGGACTTCAAAAACATCTCTGTATGCTGAGAAGGATTCAACAGTCTGAGCATTTAGGTTCACAGTCTGTGCCCATACAAACTTGTAGCCAATAGAGGCTCATCACCCCAAGCTGAGCACGACCTGCAATGCAGCCATGTGGGTCCAGCTCCAGTGGAAGAAACACAATGCATTTCACTGAAGTGTTGGCACAGTGACAGAAGTCAATCATCCCACTGATTAGGACACAGAGAGAGAGTTTAATTATTAGAAAGCGGCCCAAAAAATGTGTTATACTTCTGCTTTATATACCATATTTTGTGACTGCCTGGACCTGAGAGAAACAGCTGGTACCTCTGACTGCAGTAACACTTTTAAGAGTAGCTTATTAAACGGAAACATTTTGGAATACAGTTTTGTATAGTATGGCAGGCATCTGTATTCCCCCATTATCACTCTGAGCATCTTAACAATTAGCAACCAATACTGCTTAGAGAGTAAAAATGCAGTTATTTTTAGTGGATGTTTATTACTTCCTATTCACTTGTATTTTCATCATGTCATTATGTTTCCTCCCAGGAGAAGGGTATGAAAGAAAAAGTATTTAATTATCTCCATTTGAATATCCATTAAAATGGAAAAGCTATTACAAAGAATGTATGTTGTTGCCATTATGAAAGTGGCCTCAAAAATAAGGTGCATAATTCTGGTCTCTTAATGGAAAAATTGAACTCTGTGGACGTAGTGGGGGTGGTTTTTACATCAGTTAATTAATCTAAGCATTCTGCTCCTTGGAAATCTTCACAAAAAACAGCCTTTTCTACAAACTGATGTTCATTTTAACTTTTCTGGCTCTCTCTTTCTGAGACTTTCACCACTAGAAGCATAAGCTGAATATCCTCAGAGCATCCACTCTCATCTAAAGCCACAAGAAAGGTTTTTATTCAGAGCCTAAGAACCAATGGTCATTAAAGCAAAAGAAGGAAATCCAGAGCTCTTGGGACAATTAGCTAATTGTTGCTAATTAGAGCAATTTCTAAGAGTCCCCATGCACAGAATGGTACCTTCATGCTCATGTGTGATTCTGATGCAATCATAACACCAGATGGATGGAGATAGAAGGTCAGTACTCCATAAAGACACCTTTTTGTGCATGATGGATCTTTTCAAATACACCTTTGAAATACTGTACATTCATTGTTTTCGGGTTGTTTTGGTTTTGGTTTTTTTTTAAAGTACAAATATAGATGTTACAGAGCAACACCAACCTGTGGCACACAAATGGAGCATTTCACAGATTTACTGACTTGGTATCTCTTGAATGTGGAAATAAAAGCAGTGGCAGAACCACCAAATGCAAAATTAAGTCAGTGCTACCAGAGCCCAAAGTATATTGTTGGAGGTAAAGAATGAGATTGAAAAAAAAAAAAAAAAAAAAAAAAAAAAGAGGAAGGAAAGAGCAAAAAGGAGACAAAGATCCATCAATATTGCAAGCAGTCATGTAAAATATCTGGTTTTACCCTTGCTTTATTTTGCTTATACCTATGAGTACTGAACTTGCATTAAGGGACAAATTTTTACCCTCCCTTTGATAACTGGCAAGTGACAGATTTAGAAATTGGATATCCAATACAGAGGGAAGCTAGAATTAATGGCAGACAGGCATGACTATTTTTTGGAACATTAACTATAGACTGAATTGTAACTGAGAATAGATTTCTACAACAGTGATTAAAAGAGATTTATAAAATGGAAATCCTGGAAGTAACTGAAATGAAACAAGAGTCAGTAAGTACCACTAAAGCATTACTTGAACACTATGGAATGAAACAGTCCTTGGAAACCTGGCATCACAAAAATGTCCCTTTCTCTTTATTCAGTTTTAAATTTGGGATATGCAGTCATGTTACCTTTCTGAACACTTTCCATTAAACATGATAGATTTTCTCTGCAAATATAATTTAAAGTCTCACTGGCTCATCCTTTGCTAGATACAAAGGTGAAAGATGATTAATACAAAAACATAAATACAATTTACAATTTCTCAATAGGAAACTCTTACAAGGTATGAAATTACACAGGAATGAAATGCCCCTAGGTCCTGGTGAAGGAGATGGGCATACTATGATAGAATACACCTAGGATTTAATAATTAGACACTATTTATTTAAAGATGATGGTCCACTCCTAATTCAATATTACCCAGGGTTGACAGAGGTCTCTGTAGCTACAGGAGGTCCTCAAACCAGCTTTCTTTGCAAATAGACCTCTATTTGGAACAGATCCTCCAAGTCAAATATAGTACTATGTACCTCATTAAACAATAATAAACTAAATGCTGAACTGGATTTAATCCCACAAAAAGCAGGCAATTGAGAGTTAACCATGACACCCTTAATTTGCAATTTGCAGTAAGCACTGAAGAAATGTACACATCCCACTTGGTAGCAGAGATCCTGCAATGACAGAAGCACAATGGAGAAAATTAAGGATGGAGAAAAATGTAATTATGGTTCTAAAGTGTCTGCCAGGAAGGATGCAATGCAGCTAACTTCATGTAAAACAGTTCACAATGTGTGGTTTGATTACGAAGTGTCTTGGGTCACTTTACAGCAGGAAGATCCAATTCCATGATAACACTCCATTAAGAATATGAGGACACTTTCCTCACTGGACCACTACACTGTAGGTAAGTTTCATTGTGCACAGTGTGATCTATTTCCCTTGTGCATGTCCAGCATTCAGTCGGGTACCCTACTATGGATATACTGCAGCCATGCCAAGGACTGGACTTCGTTGTGTTTGTGCAGAAGCCCACCCTGTCAACTTCAGCAGAGGTCATAAAGTGTAACACTAACCAGCCTCTGCTGAGCCACCTGACTCTTGGTATTAACAGGTAATATCCAAAAGGGCTGAGGAGAGAGGTAATTAAAATATGAAAACCAATCAGGCTCCACTGAGCCTGACTATTCCACAAAATATGAAAACCAGGGACTCCACAGGAAAACACAGAGGGAGAAACATCCTATAATCCCCATCAGGCATGGGGGAATCAGGCATGGTCTACAAGCAATCATGACCCCATTTTATACACAGGCTGACATGACACGGCATGCTGAAAGACCGAGCATGTGTAGACAGTGTGTGTATTCAGTTTCTGGAGCAGGCCATGGAATCTCATTTATCAATAACACAGCAATAGAAATACATGAGTGAGGTTCTCAGGTGTCTTACTCTGTGCTGCTGAGTGAATGGAGAGAGGTGGAAACGAGACATCATATTATAACTCTGTGCCCTGACTGTTTCAGGGGATAGGGGAAAATACAATCCGAGTGTATAACAGCAGCATCCCAAATGCTCAGACCCAGCAATACTGAGTCCTTCTTGGGCATGTATAACCTGACTTTCAGCCATGCATGTTGCAACATGTGCTTGCCTGTTGATGAATACAACTGAAATAATGACTCCATAATCATACACCCCACATTTCCATTCTAACTCTACTGGGAATAATTATTTGGTATAAATAAGCATACTCTAATGCTGATTTACTATACAGCGGTCATTTTCCATTACAAGCGAATGAATGTAAAAAAACCCTCTTATTCAAAAACAGAAATCCATGCTCCATACCTGAAGATACTCAATACTGTGAATTCCAACACATACAGACTTTCAGTCTATGAACTTTGCATGACTAAAGTAAACAAACCCTATGCAGATGGCTACAGAAGGGTTCACATACTAGATTGTCCAAAATCGCTTGGTGTTCTACTGCTGGTTAAAATCAGGAGGCAAGAGAGAATGTAATGAGCAGAAACAACCCCCCCCTCCCATGCACACACACACACTCCCTCTCCCCCTGAAAACACCTTTAAAAATGCCTAGGATTAGATCAAGAAATTCAACATGTATGTGTGGATTGCAAGGAAAAGACAAATACTTACAACCCATCCATTTCTATCAACTATATAAGCAAATCTGCAGAGGATTTTACTAGTTTCAATTATGTGTGCCATTGCAAAGACTAAAGCTTAAGCCAGAATAATTTTTATGGAAAGAACATGAATATATGGTAAAGTCAGTGAAAGGAGGAGAAAAACATGGAAATTGGAGAGAACCCGGTAGAAAATCAAGGATGAGAAGAGAGACATGGAAACCAGTGGAGAAAAAAGCTTCTTGAAGTTCCAACCAAACTCACAGCCGGTCCTCTGACACAGACACTTCCAACAGCACTGACAGAATATTAATCTTCCTCCCCATTCTCCTCCAAATTAAATTGTGGTTCACTGAGATAGCTCCAGCGTTCACATGAACAGGCTTCTGGTGGTTTTGTTTTCTCTTCTTCTGCCAAAGCCATGTGGATAACACGGCTGAACCTCTGCATCTTTAGCTGCATTTGCAGGGACAGAAGGGTTTTATATCTTCCTATTGCTTCTGGCACTCTCAGTATGTGACCATGAAGTAGCTCTCTCTCAGCCTGGCCAGGAAACAATTCCATATTCCATCATGTGGAAACAGTCAGGAATGGGTAGCTTATATTTTATTCTGGTGCAAAATGAGGTTTTTAATGCCTTTTTTTTTTTTTTTTT
>VWZN01000253.1:172989-274037 GCA_013396955.1 Regulus satrapa | reverse complement strand
TTTTTTTTTTTTTTTGCCAGCAAACACATGTAACTGAAGCTTAGGGATATTTCTAGACATGAGGCAATTAGCAAAACCAACTGATTGTTCCTGGTATATCCTTTTAACTAATTGTATAATTATTTTTGGAGTAACTCTTGAAAGGGAAGAAGTACCTGGCACAAAATTATGAATAGCACTGTACAGCATGAAATACTGTAAGTTTTTCCTATACTTTAATTTCATTGCCTTCAGAGTAAATTGTAGCCCAACTGGTTTTTGGTTTTTTTTAGTTCCTTTGGAAGGTCTAAGAAGTCAAAGTCAATTTGATGAGATGAGAGCAAGTTACATCAGAGAACTGGTGAAGGCAATTGGTTTGCGCCAGAAAGGTGTTGTGGCCAACTCACAGCGTTTCTATCAACTTACAAAACTGATGGATTCCATGCATGATGTAAGTTTATTTGTTAATGCATTCTTCTTCTAATGTAAGGAGGAACTGGTATTTCTTAAAAGTAATTCTATGGAAGGGAGTAGTCAGCAGCAGCAGAAGAAAACAAAAGAAATAATTGTTTATTGTGTATTTTTGTGTGGATAGCTGTATATTCAGTGTCAGTATATGTGTTGTGCACATATTTTATGGTATACAGTTGAGAAGTCTTTGTGAAACATGCATTAAAGTGCTACAATTTTGTTTCATTTTTAGTGCAACAACTAGTACAGTTATGGGCTTTGGTGGGGGTGGTGTATATGTGTGTGTGAGCACGCGTGTACTTGTTCAGGAAAATAGTGTGAGGAATAGACAATTCAAGTTGCAAAGTCAGACTACTAAGAATTAGTAAAACTACTAATTACTAAGTAGTGAAAGGCAACCAAGATTGGCTTTATGACTTTAGTTCAACTGGTTTTATGTGGATATTCTATAGCACTTTTTCAGTATCTGTCTATGCTTGGGAATTGAGTAATCTTTGAGAATTCTAGATACCAAGCCCTGGACACTTTTGAACTCAATGGAGCTCCCAGGGAGTTTAAGGTGGACTGGATCTTTGCATATTTGTATTCTTCAGAATTCAGTAAATACACATTTTATTTTAATTTAATCTCTTCCTTTTAAATGCATAATAGTCTGTGAGGAATAGAAAGAGGTAGAGAGGCTTGCTGCAAAATAACAGTGATGTTTGGTAGTATACATGAAGTATCTTCATTCAAGGCCTGTTTCATCTCAGGCTGATAAAGTGATGTGAGATATAAAGAAAAGAAAAATCATCACACTGGAGAGACCGTGTGATGTTAAAGCCTAGGGTAGCAGAAGTAGTACAAGATTTGACAACATAATGGTCACTGGTCTGAAATAAAAATTTAAACGTCTCAGAGAGGCTAGAAGACATGTAATACTCACAAGTTGAGCAACTGTTTTCAAGGGATGGGAGTCTGTGGCGTTCCGTGTTTGCAGCATACACGATTATGGTCATAATGAAAACCATGGCAAAGCTTACAAGTAAGCAGTAAATTCTGTCTCTCAGGGCAGTGTTCAAGTATCAGGTAGTGACCAAAGCACATGTTTCATTGTGAGAATAAGATGGAAGTTTGAAAGCTTGTTAAGCAGTTGCCATTGTTCATCACATATGTCATGAATGAGGGTGAGAATACTTCGTAATATTAGTGAAGCAGTGACTTTATGTGACATGCCATAGCTATATATATGTTTTTTGCCATTAATAGGAAATGACAAGTACCCTTATTACTGATTTAAGAAAGGACAGGGTGAGGTATAAAATTATGTCAGTTGATGAATGTATGAGTTAAGTGATTGACAGCATGTTTATGTGGCTGCACTACAGTTAGCCTGATTGATCATGTTTGTATTTTATCAAATCCAGCTGGTGAAACAGCTCCATCTCTTCTGTTTGAACACATTTCTCCAGTCCCGTGCACTGAGCGTTGAATTCCCCGAGATGATGTCAGAGGTGATTGCTGCCCAGCTACCCAAGATTCTAGCAGGGATGGTGAAACCTCTTCTCTTTCACAAGAAGTGAAATGTTTTTTCTCTTATCATAGAGATGATACCTGGGTCATTTTTTGTTTGTTTATTTTGGTCAAGATATTGCAACGTCGGGACTTCAGCATATTTGACATACTTACCCTGCGACTGCTTTATACCTGTAACATACACAAGCTATTCAAGCTTGATGTACATATTGTGAGTTTCTGATTCCTTAACTACAAAAATCACAACCGTCATAAAAAATGTTTTGTAAACTTGTCTAAGCTGCTTTTTAGATATGCATATGAATGGCAATGAATATACTTTCCAGATTTCTAACAACAGTTATACATTTTTCTTGCACATTGCTTTTGGATTTCTGGTATGATATGATGCAAAATTTTTACTTTAGCACATTGTGTGCATGGGTACATGTGGGCACGTGCATAATATAAGATTTTGGAGGAATTAAAATAAATATCTTGCCGCCCACATTTTCTTATGGATATTTTAATTTTTATTACTGCAATGCCATAAGTAACTAAAGTGCTAGGCACACAGTATACACTCATACGCTTATCTGTGGTCATGTTGCATTGAAACTCTCAAGTCTGGCATACTGTTTGTTTTTTGCAGCATTCACTGGAGCTCTTCTTCAAAAATCAGAAAGTTTAGGAAAATTTCAGTGTGTATTACACCCGAAGTAATGTGTATGCAAACCCACTAAGCTTTGGTTTGTGTTATTCTTTAAAGTTCAGCACTTACTAAAGCTAAATCACTTAGCTTTAATCCTCAATTCATCAAGTCTTACATTCTGTATTTCAGAAGCTTTAAATAGAAATGTTTTCACTGACTGCAACTCTTAAAATGTTTTGAATTCCAATGCTGAACACTCAATCAGCCATTTGCATCAAGTTATAGTGAGATTAGATGCACAAAGAAATGGAAAATATGACTGCAAACATTTTGATACACATCAGACTCATTTCAATCCGATTTAGTGAAGCTACATACTTTCTGTTTTAAAAGCATGCCATTATAAATGGGATAACTGCAAAAAAAAATTGGACTCAATTAGCTTTATACATTCAAGAAGAATGACATGTTTTACCATAGAAATGAATATTCAGCTGAAAAATTATAATGTGGTGGTATTTGTTCCTTTGATATGTTTATGAAGCAACTCATGCATTTAAGGCAGTAAATTGTAGATACATTCAAACAGCAAAGAAACAGATAAACCTTAATAAGAACTTATGAGTCTATTAAAATATTTAAAGTTTTGCCAGTCAGTAGAAATTATATGTAAACATAGGAAATGGTGAGTCTTGTTTGGGTACTTCTGGCCTTAGGCTTTTGCTTTTTTCTCATGAGCTGTTAGATGCCCCCATTGTGTGACTGTGCCCTGCTGGTGGTGTGTAGCTTGGTGTGTACAGACATATCCTTGTCACATGAACAAAGGCCCCTGGGATGTAAGTTCAGCATCCTTGGCTAAATGAGAGTGCCCCTCATTAAAAGTATAAGTGATGTTGCTTGTTGGTGAAAATTACATCTTGGTTCTAGAAAAAAACTGTGGACAACTGACAAGTACAGGAATGTCTAAAGGTTCCTTAACTGGTCATAATTTTCTAAAGCAAACAAAGAAGAATGTACATTAAAACTGGGAATAAAAGCATTTTTGAGATCCCCACATAGTAGTACAAAATCCACTAGAGCTGGTGCAAATGTGTGACCCTAGATAAAGTCATATAGACAGACTTTTGTGTTAGTTGACTAGGTTTGTCATTCCTAAGTGCCCAGGACAGCAATGTCTTTCATATTCAATACAGTCTGATTTATAACTGTGATCCTTAAAGCAATTATGTTTTAATAAATAGCACAGATTTCTTTTATTTCTACATCCTGAAGTTTTGTTTTCTTTCTTTATTTTGTGTTTTCATTCAGTAAATGTGATGCTCAGTAAAAAAATTCCATTTCAACCATTCGACTTTCATGTAACAACAGTATTTCCATGCATTCTTTTGGAATTGAAGTATTGCCACATGATTTACCACTGAGTAAGCAGACCATCTATGTTACTGTTTAGATTAAACCGATAACAGAAATTTCCCACACTAAAAATAACTCTTCATCACCCTAATTCTGAAATTAGAAGACAGAGCAGGCAGTATGTTTGCCTTAGGAATGCATGGATCTGCCTACATCTGCCTTTTACTCAATCCCTAAGTGGCTGACATGTCACTGTGTCCCATAGACATGGCAGATTAGTCTGAAATGTAATATATTTGCCTCAAAGGCATAAGCAAGAAGGAAGAAAAGATATCTTTTGGGAATAGATAACAAAGGTTAAAAACATTCTCAAACTGTATTTCTAAAAGACCTGTAACTCACAGGAAAAAAATCCCAAAAGCTCATGGCTGTGATGAATTCTCTACACGAGATAGAACGAATGGGTAGTTGTGTTTGCTATAAAAGTCTGAAAGTCCTGCGATCATTACATGATTGACTGAAGTTAAAAAAAAAAAAATTCCAGCTATAAACCCAGATTATAAAGTGGCCTTTAGTACCCATTCTGATATTGTCATTTGCTCTGGGTTACATAGAGAACATGAGCAGTGGAAAAGGATCTGGGTGTGCTGATTGACAGTGGCTAAATATGATCCAGCATGTGTCCAGGTGGCCAAGAAGGCCAATGGCATCCTGGCCTGCATCAGCAGTGGTGTGGCCAGCAGGACCAGGGCAGTGACCATCCCCCTGTGCTGGGCACTGCTGAGGCCACACCTCCAATCCTGTGGTCAGTTCTGGGCCCCTCCCTGCAAGAAGGACATTGAGGGGCTGAAGCATGTCCAGAGAAGGGCAGTGGAGCTGGGGAAGGCTCTGGGGCACAAGGGTCTGTGAGGAGCAGCTGGGGGTGCTTAGCCTGGAGGAAAGGAGGCTCCGGGGGGAACCTCATTACTCTTCACAGCTGCCTGGAAGGAGGGTGCAGCCAGGTGGGGATTGGTCTCTCCCAGGTAAGAACTGACAGGAGGAGAGGACATGACCTCAATGACCTCATGAGCTGCTCTAGAAGAAGTTCAGGTTGGATATCAGATACAGTTTCTTCATTGAAAGGGTGGTTAAGAGTTGGAAGGGGGTGCCCAGGGAAGTGATGAAGTCACCATGCCTGGAAGTTTTCAAAAAATAACCAAACTTCCAGTGGTTTAGTTTAGTTGACAAGGTAGAGATCAGTCAAAGCTTGGACTTAATGATCTTGGCAGGTCATTTCCAAACTGAATGATTCTGATTCTATGAACACCAACCAATACACCTGGTTTCTTCCTTCCCTACAGAAATCTTGTGTACTGTCACTTTTCAACCCTGCAGAATGTTCAGAGAGCCATTACTTGTTTTTTTTACTGAGTACAAGGTGTTATAGTTGTATGTGTTTCTGTGCTTGAATACTTTTTTAAAGAGCAAAGCATTTTTTACCTGAGCTTTACAAATAGGTCTAAATAAACATCTTGTTGTGCCTCTCAATATATTGAGCAAGGCAGAACAATGCTGAATCTTCTTATGGTGTGTTTATACACCAGAAATAAGAGGTTTCAGTAGATGGTATGTTCTTATTTTCCAACATTTAGGATGTGGCTGATTACATTTTAAAACTATGAAACCTGTTGTATTAATTAGAAAGCTTGCCTGCCATCTTCTACAGGCTTTTGTTTCAAGCTATCACTAAAAGTTCTTCATACATTGAATAATGCTGGCTGTGCCTGAAGCTAAGCCTCTCCTGTTCTGTACATTTGAGGTATTTGTGACCAAATCCCTTCAGCATTACCTTCTGTTGGTGCTTGGGTGAAGCAAACAAACCAACCCATGAGTTCATCTGTTTCCTTTGAGCTCTGCTGCTATGATTCAGCTCGGTACAGGTATTTATATATTTTTTAAAATAATGCTTTGAAAGTTGAAGCGCTGGCCATGGCAGCTCACCTGTGTTTGGAGAGCTGAGGCGTCCAGCT
Source organism: Regulus satrapa (assembly GCA_013396955.1). Taxonomy (NCBI): domain Eukaryota; kingdom Metazoa; phylum Chordata; class Aves; order Passeriformes; family Regulidae; genus Regulus; species Regulus satrapa. The sequence continues at coordinate 268,079 of VWZN01000253.1, read as the reverse complement.
CCTGCAAGCTGTTCTCTTTATCTGCAAGCTGCTCCACAGTTGTGCTCTCTGTGGTCCAAGAAACACAAAAGATCAAACATTTGGCTCATGTTTTCAAAGAGCTCAGCTGTATCTACAGTTGGGACCAGCCTTTAGGGATGGGGGGATGTGGGTTCCTTAATACCTAGTCCATGACAGAGGGAAATGTGGTCTGAGAAGCTTTCAGTTGATTTCATGGCACTTCGGAATGGCCTGGGTATGTGTGTGCATAATAAACATACATAATTTTTGATCTGCAGCTGTTTCTTCAGCTGCACTGTGGTTATGCTTTCTCGTGCTATATGTGCAACAGTGGAAGTGAAACCTAAATTTGTATTTTCTGACAGTTAGTGCCTTGTTAGTACCTTAGCTGGGTTTTCTCCTGTCTTTACAAGCAGAGTTATAGGTCTCTCTCCATTACCTTTGTTGGGAAGGTGAACTGCTTTCCTGTGTTCCTACCTACAGCCAAATATTCATCTCAGTTACCAGTGATGTGTTGGTAGCATGAAGAGCAGGGATCTTGCAGGAATCCTTCCTTCCCATCCTCTCCTCTCTGCCCAAAGTTAAGGTTGGATTTTCTGCAGAGCAGGAGAGGATGGGGCTGCACTCCACCCATGCAGCGCAACTCCAAGCACACATTTCTTGCCTTACATGCTGTTTGTGGCAGGCTGACCTTTCCTTCCCAGAAGTCAGCTTACAGCCACAGAGCTAATATCCAAAGCCCTCCCAACTTTCCATGGCTCGGAAGCCTGTGAGCATACTGCCAGGCTGGACTGTCAGCAGTGCTGGATTTATTAATTTGTACTCCTTTGTGTCATGATGACCTGACTTGAACAGAGATTTGCTTTTAGTTTAGTTCTCCTTTTCCCTTGGAAGATGAAAAGGAAAAAACTCTTAATATTTTAGGTATTTTTTTGGTTTAAAATGTATGTGGTTTTTTTTCCAATGAATGCTATTAATTTATTAGATTAATGTTATTTGCATGCAGAATGGTACTGTAGCTTCTCAGATGCTTTCAGAAGAGAAACATGCAGTAAAAGGTGACTGCATGGATATTAATAACTAAGTTAAAATTTATCTGTCTGTTTACCTTAAAGAGAAAATAAATAACCCTTAGGAATTAGTCTTTAAGTACTGTTGGAACTATGCAACATTTGCATAACTTCAAATATTTGAGCAGTACTGCTACCCTTGGTGATTTTTTTACTCACATTTAGGAATTGTTTTCCCTGGGTTGAGTCCACAGTGCTCCATATGGGGCATTTAAAACATATGTAGAGGACATCAAATTTGAGCTTTAAATACTTAAATATACTGGAATTAAATGAGCTTTCATTTAGTTCTGGTACATCGTTTAAAACTGGCAACCTTTTCCTGCCAGTGTGGGGTGGGCTCATTATAAAAATACCATCACGAGCTTTTAGTCATAGATCATGTTTTTCTGACCATGAAAACTAAGTTACCTTTTCACCTCCATGGGTACAATAGTTCCACCAATTTAGCATTCAGGCATATCAGTGAGGAAGTTCTCACAGTGTCATTTAAATAGTCTCACTCTATTGCGCTTTCCCACACTCAATTCAAATACCTACCCAGCCAGTTCATGACTAAAACCTCCTTTTGCTTTGTGGAGGAAGAAAAATGAAATAAATCTTTGTCAGGAAGTCAGAACACTGCACCTCTGAACTTCAAACAAGGGGCTAGATTGGATGAAAAGCAAGTAGTGAGCATAATAAGCATCTCTGACATCACATCAGAAATAACTGGGCAGAGGAGTACAGAGACCTTTGTGTTATACAGGTGGGATATATATATATATATATATATGTATGTATACACCATAAAATGCTAATTCCAGGGATGTAGAGTTCTGTCAGAGGCCTATTTTTCATATGCTGCATTGGAATGTAGCAATGCTCTTTACCCTGTATTGTTAGGTGATGTCCAGTCTGAGACTAATCTGCGGTATCTCCAGCTGAGAACAATGTTCTCATCACGGTGCTGCTCAAAGAAACTGATTTATTCTGGCAGGCCTGTCTTGGCTACATGTAGCACAAACAAGAGAAGCACCAAACCAACGTGTGCATGGCAGTATGAATCTACAAAGGTGTGGACGTGGTCTTACCCAGAGCATCTGAAAAATAAACACCTGGCCACTTGCAATTAATATGTTCCCAACCATTTCCCCAGATTCCAGCAACACTCCTAAGAGTAAAACATGGACTTTGATGGCCTGTATAGGCATATCCCATTGTAGACAAAAGACAACACACTTGACAAAAATTTAACACCGTTCAATAAAAAAACCTGACACGATGCTGTCAGGACAGGCTCTCAGTTCACCTGTGGGGCATTACACACAAGGGATGGGGAATACAATTTTTGGGACTGTCATCACCACACATCAAGCATTGCTTCAACTAAGGATGACAAGGCTTTTAACTTAAAATTAAAATCCTAAAGCTCAGCTTACAATACAGTGACACTACACCGTCCAGTTCACTTACAATAATTTTACACAATCACAATTGGTGATTTTACCCCCAGTTGGTGTTACAAGCAGCTCCTAGCGATTGCTACAGCCAGTTTAGATTTTACTGGGAGACAGAAACTACTTCACATTTCTTCAAAATACAGGTAATGTGTCTATTTGGCTGCCCACAGCCAAAAGTGCACAAATCTGACATTACCAAAAAAAAAAAAAAAAAAAGGAAAAAATAACGTAGTGAAGTTTTTCACTTCAATTATCCTTAAAGCCTTCCCTAAAGATGGACATTAATTTTAAGAAAAACTGTGTGATAAAGCACAATCCAAAGCTGGGCACTCCTGCAGTGTACAACCTGTTTAAGTTTCTGAATTTCATACAGCCTCTAAATTCTAGCTCCCATATTTGCATATTTGTGAAACATTTATCCTTCCCTCATTCCTATGCCTTCGATATATCTGCTTTTCCCAATAGATTACTTGTATGCATAATACGTGAACACTTTGTAGAGTTTTTGTAATCCTCAATGGAAAAATTCTGTAGAAAGACAATCCTTAACTTTGATATATCTTTGGACTGATGTTCTTATTTCTCTGTATTTAACATTCAGGGTCATGACAGACATAATTTATGCTTTGTTGCTATTGTTTTTGTTTTTGGAAGAAAAGAGACTCGTATAAGATTTCTGTATTTTACTCCTGAGAAGAGACTCTTTCATCTCTATATTTCTATATCTGAAATAGCTTCAAGTATTTTTGCAAAGGTGTTGTCTAGCTACATTGTGTCATGTCCAATAAAATGGAGATATGCTTGCTTCCTAGTAGTATGAGAAGTGTTAAACTCTTCGCTTACCAGTAGATGTACAAGAATCCATTGGACTGAGTAGAGGGTAAAACTGCAGAATAGCAGTGGTGTCACTGGACACGGGGCTGCAGCTGCCAGTACCAGGCTGGTGGAGCCACTTGTGCTGCAGCCCTACAGAGCAGCTGCTGGAAGGATTTTGTGGGGAGTACTTTGGCAGCTGCAGGTTAGAGATAATACACACTGATTAGTTACTGAGTTCAAACCCATATGGCTGGGACAGGCTGGGGGGGAGCAGAGCTGTTTTTCATTTTGTTTGCAATTCAAACCCTCTGTGAGACAGAACACAACAAAACCTTGTTAAATGATTTATTTATATCTTTCTTTATTCTTACATGCAAGATTGTGACTTTAATAAAAACTGCAACAGTCAAACTGCCAGCCTAAAGAAGCATCCGAATAAGTTACACTGCATTCCTGATCTCTTGGCATAAGCATATACAAAGGGAAAGTTTATTAAAAAGCAAGAGGTGCTGATGTGGGAGCAGAGGCCGTTGCACTGTGGGAACGGAGGTGCTGGCATGGTGCTGCTGGTCCAGATCAGCAAGAATACACCTGAGTAGAGACACCATTAGCACAGCAACCTACACACTGGATAATAATTTATTTGTAACAATTTGAAAGCCAGGGTTTCAGAATAAATTGTCCCCCTATTTTACAGAGGTGGTGCCTGAGCTCACTACCATGTCCACACCAAGAACTGGAGCTTTCTGCTGCCAGAATCAGTCAGTGCCAGATCTGCCCTCTGAGGTGCAAGATGCAGCACAATGCAGGATGCATTCATCCACCATCCATCCACCCTGGGATCAACAGTCATAGGGGAAAAGAGCTTTTCTTCTTGCTGTTCATAGGCTAGATTGGTGCAACCTTTCCTGGGCTGCACCAACAAGGCACATCAGCCCTGGCTTTTAAGGAACTGACTCCAGTGTTCAGGTGATCCTTTCCTCATCCTTAACATGTTCTGCTTCCCACCCTACTCCCTTCTGACGTGGAGTGCAACAGGCAAGGAGTGGGACCCACAGCCTGGTGAGGAGTACAGGTAGAATGGCTGGGAAATGCCATATGTCCTGCATCAACAGGAGAGACCACTCCCCTCCTTTCCTCTGTATAAGGAAATATAAAATGGCAAGAAAACCTGCCCTGCTGGTTTAGATGGCACCCCTGAGGATGTGCTGCAGTGTTAGTTTGCCCTCAGGAAAGGATTAGTCATGCCAACTCCACCAATACTTATGGACATCATTTCCACATAGTACAGAACATCTTGAAAGTGATGTTGCAGTTTCATTTCTGAATGTCTTTGTTCTTGTGAATTCATATTTTTGACGTTACCAGTGCTCCATGTACACATTACAAACAGTTTGATGGGGCTGGGACTCATCACACAGATGATTAATTTTCCAAATTAATTTAGTTTTAAGCATTCCATGCAGTATAGAAGAACTGGGGAAGAAATTTAGTCAGTAAAAAATACATGAATTTCTTTTAAGTGGAAGTTCTATTAGCAGCTAATACACAAAAGAAAATAAAGTAATCAAGACACTTGAATTTCAAGATGTCAAAGTTAAAGAATGTGGTCCTACTTAAATATGCATTCAGTTGAGCACATCTGCATTGGTATCTTTATTTAGGCCCCAATTATTTATTTACACAACAGTGTTCCTAAGGATTGAGTGCAATAGCTTTGTGTGAGTGTATATCTATATATCTCTATAAGTATGTATATATCTATCCATCTATCTATATATATCTGCTCTGTCCCAATGCACACCTCTTTCGCTCAAGGATAGTTTGGGGTTTTATTCTTTTTAACAGACATAGTAATATAAAGGGTATAAAGAATAAAATAGCATTACTCATTATTTGACATAGGATGCCTAAATCCTTTGAGGTAGAAGGTTTTGCTTTCACCTTTAGCAGATAACAGTCTCCTAAATGAGATGGGTTTTTTTATTGTGGCGTCTCAGACTCCATAATGATGCAGATGCTCTCGAGCCTGACTCATCTCTGCACAGCCCAGGTGAGCTTTCTCTTAAACATACTAACGAGCTAAGCAATAATCACTGGCTGCTCGCAGGGAAGGCAGTGGTGGTATTTTGTGATTATCTAAATGAAAGAAATAAGTGATGTCAGAGATCCTGCTGTGTGGGAATTCAGATGAAACCATCATTTGCTTTCCTCTGTGTCAGTAATGAAGGTGCTATGGCACTGGAGAAGGCACAAGCTGAGCCAAGGCTGAGGTGATGCTCTGAGGAGGTCCAGTATCCGAAATCACTCCCTGTGAGCTGCACTGAGTTTGGTGTTATCAAACTGTAATTGTTTCGCTCAGATGTTCCTGCAGGGAAGGCTGACCTAAACATGTGCCAGAGAGAGCTGTGCTTGTTCCTTCTGCCTTCGGGAGAGGAGCAATTTGTGAGAGATTCACACAAATGACACCATGATAAACACTCTCTGTCTTGATTTTCCCTCTGGATATAAACTATCCAGCAAAGCTAATTAGCTAAAAAGCCATAATATTCACCTGAGTTTCTCATGCTGATGTGCTTACAGATATCATTATTATGATCATGCTTACATTTGGTTTCCCAGCTCATTTAGGAAATATTTCAAGGCATGATTTGAACAATGATGAGGAAAAAAATATTAAGGCAAGGGCTTGGCAGGGGCAGACTTAGTTCTGTGTTGCTCTGAGGGTAAAAATATTTGTGCTGGTTTGTTTTGTATTGTCTGAACTTCAGGAGGATGGGGAGGGCAGGGAGAAGGGCCTGTCTGGAAACAAATCAGTCTTACAAATCACAGCTGGAAGCCAGTGACACACTCCTATGGCATTCAATGCAGGTTTCTCAGGGAAGGTCTGGGGAGCAGGACGTTGTGCAGAATGGTAATTTTTTTTCCCATCTAAGGCAGGCAGTTTGTCCTCATTGCAGAAAAGAAACAGCACTTCACCAGAACAAACAAAAGCATCCCTTGACCAACAACAACAGCAGGGAATAACGAATTTTAAATGACATTTAAGATGAGGTTTTATGTAAGGATATATTTGCATCACAGCTGCCCAGCACAATTTGTTTGTGCCTAATATCTACCTGCTTCCTTTAGATGTCCCTGGAGGGTGCACCAGGGGCCCCCAGTGTGGTTTTTTTTGTCTTTTATTCTTGTGGATTTTCCCTGCTTATAGGCATCTCCCTTGTTTTGTGGCAACTCAGGGCACACAGTTGTCATTGCTTTCACAGTCTATGTTTCCAGCACTTTGTGCTCAGCCTCCTAGTTCAGGTGCACTGAAACCTTAAGCCTTATTACCTTCTTGCAAAGAGTACATGCTTTATTCTAGGAACCAGTTATATCCTGTACGCCAGTTAATTTATTTGGAGGAACACTCCATGGATTGGTCAAGCTCAGGTTTCTTATCCCCCTTCTGCCCAGGTTTGGGAATTGTCCTTTGAAAGGCTTCTCACGGGGGTTTCCCAGTGTGCAGCTGTCTCACCTGCATGCCGATGTTTCCCCAGGGCTGCCATGAGTGCACGGTCATGTCAGGAACATGGAGACCCCAAGTGAGCTTGGCTGGAGTCCATTGCTCCTGCTCCAAGCTCTGCTGTGCTGTGACAAGTTGGGCATCTTCCATACCCCACCCTGCCCCAAGCCCACCAAGAGCTGATCCCCCATCCTCTCAGGCCCCCCCTACACATGCTGCCGTAGCCATACCACAGTATTGCAAGCTTCGTTTTGGAAATAGCCCAAATCCAGATGTGCTGCATGGTTCCCTTTGCATGTGGTTTTTTGGTAGGAATACAAAAGCAATGACCATCAACAAAACTAAATCGCTGATGGTTTTTATTCAGATGGGACTCTAATCCTTTCTAAGGGCACCCAAAGAGCCATTAACAGTAATTTTCAATGAAATACACCCATGCTGGGTCTAACTAATCAGTTCCTCAATTATACTGGCAGAAAGATGTATTCCAATTACCAAAGTACTTTCAAGTAAATTAAGACTCCTTTCTGTACCGGCTGTGGAGATCACTCAATGTTCCCATGAATCCCTGCATGTTTACATTAGAAAGCACACCATGATCTTTGGCAAAGGCACTCGCTCTAGGTAAGTTAAGCTTTTGAGCTTGTTGCCATAAATACAATAGAAAAGAAGCCAACCATTGCAAAAGAAGCCAAGAATATCTTTCAATACTTTGTTTCCGTATAACAATTAATCCAAATGACACTGGAAAAGTTTTACAAACATGAAAGAAAATTTTAAAAGATTAAAGTGCAGATATCTTATTTGCCATGTTTAATAAGCAGTGTTTGTGTTAGAAAGGTTGGTTTTGAAGGAATGCATCGTGCCAAACTAATGAGAAAATGTTCCAAACCAGGATCTGAACTGACTTTTCCACCTGCTCAGTTTACATCTATGCTGTTTCCTTGGATCACTGAAGTTCCTCCTCTTTAGGTAGGAGGCTGTGGCCAGCTTGGCGCATCTCAGCACACATTCTATACCAAAGTAATTCTGCACATCACTTTCTCCATTGTCGGTGTTGAAGGCTTATCAATAATAAAGCAAAAAATATTGATTTTTCAAAACACATGAGAATCATGTAAGGTACTTTAATGCAACCAATTAATGAAATGTGTCTTCACCGTTTCTGTAAGAAGCATAGATGTCTCCGCCCTTGAGAGTTTTAAATTTGATGTTAATGTGGCAATCCAATACAATTGTGTTGATTCAACAGCAACTTAAGTCTTTTTACACTTAAATGCTCACTGAAATGCCAAAATATAGCATTTCAGATGCTATACACATATGTTCTGACATATGTTTCCCAGAATTAAATAAAGAAATAAAAAATCTTAGTTATTTCCTGATGCCGAGTAAAATGGGACACTGTCAAAATGAGTGATGAGAACTATTTTAGAGTTTAGTCTAGACCCCTAAGAAGTGTGCATTCACTCCTGCAGATCAGGCGATCTAAAGCTGAGGAACCTTCATCCCCATGAAAGAGAGCAAAAAACTCTAACAGAAAACACAACCACTTTCAGATTTTTAACATGAAGTCAGTAATAAGCTGTCATTTTTGATGATCTATCAAAATGCAGATATTCTCCATTTCCTTTTGTGCCTACAGTGCAGAGCTAAGTATCTGTGGCAGCTCCCACCACTCCTGCTCTCATGGCCCCCAGCAGGAGTGGAGGGCAATCCAGTCCCCAAGTGCTGGTCCCAGAGGGAGCTGTGGCAGTGCTGATACAGGCACAGGCCCAGCTCGCCAGGCATGAAGAGTAGCAGGGCAGGGCACAGCAGGTGCCTCAGGGCATCTTCCTTTCTTCCTTCTTCCCCAAAGCCCCCTGGCACCCGGGGGTGTTGCAGGGAGTGAGTGTGACAGCTTCCATGGCTACTGTTCCACAGCACACCTCAGGGGCGGTTCTCTACACCTGAAATCAGGGCACTAAGTTTCAGCTCAGCTCCAACCCCCTGCTGCAGCCCCTCTCCTTCCCAGGCTTTTCCAGCAAAGCTAATACAGCCAGAAGGAGCTTTGCCAGCTCAGCTGCATCTCTGGATCCCAAGGGGAACATTGCTTTCTCTCTGATTCCACCCTGCTCGGGACACCAGGACCTCAGCAAGGCACAGGACAGTTTGGTGACTGCAAGCTACAGGTGATGTTTTGATTCCTGAAAAGAGAGTCCACATCTCTCAAATCCTTAAGCAGGGAGAGCTGTGAAACACAGGCTTCACCTCGCAGCAGTTCTTAGAAAGCATCGGAAGGGAAAGACTCTCCACCTGGAGAGTCTCCATCCATGCTGCTTGGCTTCTCAGCAATCTCATTTTTACTTACAGCCACGGTACTGATGTTTGTTTTGTTTCTGTCTCTGATGTGTCTCTGGGCAGAGCTATGGGCACAAGGCCTGCACAGAAGGAGGCTGGCAGGGCAGGAGCCACAGCAGCCTGAGTGTGCCAGGGGCAGGAGCTGGCAGCCATGGATGCAGGAGCAGTATCCATCCTCCCTGGCCTCCCGCAGTTTTCTGCACTGCCCAAGCCCAAGCACAGAGAACAGTTTATCAGCTTGGTGGTTTGATCTTGTTTAAGAAACAAAGTCTCTGTCATAACAAAGCCTGATTGTTTCAGGGATATTAAAGTCTCCCCAGGTTCTGGTGAGTTCCTTCAGGGAAAAGGCAAGGCAGGCCACCCCACAGCTCCTTTTGCTTGAGGCACAGCTGTGACTTCAGCCCGAGGGCTGTAAAAACTGAAGCAAAAAGTCTTGGAGAGGTGCTGGGGAGGGCATGCAAGAGAACTTGTAGAGGCCACCGCACTCGCTTGCTTCCCCCCTGCTGGTAGTGCTGTTGGAAAGGAGCCACAGAAGGCCCTCCTGCGAGCCCATCCACCTGCTGAACTTGCCACCTAACATCCAGAGTTGTCATTTTCTTTTCCTCAAAAGCCGTATCTTTGGAGACTTCTACGTGATCAGGACAGCCTATGAAACACTACTGTCTGGTATTCACATGCTCATCTACGTAAAATATCCTCGGGGTGAAATGTTACTCTAAATTGCAGGTATGGCTAGAAGTAAAACCAAAGTGTTATTACTAGGAAAAAAGAAAAGACTGAACCAGAGCCCAAATTTAAAACAAAGAAAACCACCCCAGTTTGTGTATAACGGATTTTTATTTTGGAAAATATTTTTTCAAATTTTTGAAATACAGTGTAAAGTACAACATAGAATTATGTCCATAAAATCAGCTTATGCATGTCATGCTAGTTATTTACATGTAGATATATACAGAGTGCAGATAATTATGGAAACCACACTACAAAATAAACAGAAAGTTCAATAAGATAATTTAGTAGGGCTTTATTAAATAGATATAGTTACTGAATGTATATATTTTACTATTAAAATACCATATAGTATCTAAAGTGAACCCTATGAACTCTAATACCTCCAAAATTGCCATAAATATGATTGGAAATTAAAACTATCCATGTGCCCTGTTCTGCCCTTTGCTCCAACAGAAACTCTTGCAGAGATAATGATGCTATCTTTAGTGCCAGAGCTTTGATGACAATTCCCAATAAAACACTTGCAGAAAGCTCAAATGCAAACCAGCTTTCGGCTGAGGCATCCAAGGCATGGAGCACTGTGCTCTACACTTAAAAACAAGAAGAATAATTCAATGGCTTATTAAATACTGCCACACACAGGGCAATATGATCCTCAGTGACTGAATTAGTGGTTGTTTGGATACCAAGCACCTTATTAAAACAAAACAAAGCAAACTCCCACAGCCCATGCAAAATGTCAAACAAAAAAAGGAAGAAACTTCCTAATGGGTACAGACACAGCCTGACTGACAGTGGACTTCAGCAGGAGCTGGATGGGCTGCCATCAGCAGCACCATTTTCAGGGCTCTGTGACCAGCCAGAGAGACTAAGGCTGCCTATGGTTTTGATCTCTGGCCACTGAACAATTCATCCAGGCCTCTCTGCTGAAAGAAAGGACAATGCCAAACCAGATCACAGATTATCCCATTAGCAGAATATTCCATCTCCTTTCTGGGGGCTTCTGGCCAGCAAACCCTCAATATAAATTGCCAAAGGTCTGCCTTAGACTTCACTAGAGCTCTGACAGTTTCCATCAATGGAGAAGATCCATCTCAGTCTGGAGGATGTGCTCCCCAACTGGGATTTCTCTTCTTGCTGCTCAATACAAAATTGCACAACATTCTGCCTTAGGAAAAAATATCAAGAAGAATGTGCTTTTAGTTTCATTATTTATTCTGATATAATCTTATTAAGTAGGAAACAAGCCAGGGGAGAAAAGTTTAGAAAAAACAAACAAAAAAAAATCCAATTACTGCCATACAGTGCTTTTTTTTTTGTTCTTGTAATTACCGTTCTGAACTGAAGAATTTTAAAACTTTTCCTCTCCTAATATGTCTTTCCTAAAGGCACATTACAATTCAATCCAATTACAGACAAAGAATAGAGATTAGCACCAGAAAATATATAAAAGGGAAATAAGTTACTATTACTATTACTATGATAGAATAGCGTTATTCAGCAAATCTGTGCATCTCTTTTTTTTTTCAGAAATAATTGTACAATGAACATTATAGGGGAGTTAGGGATATATGTCATAGCTATGGTTTAATTTAACAGTTCTGTTACATAAAACTCTAAATGCCAAAATATGGCAAGGATATTTTAATACTGAACTCAAAGGAATTACACAAAATTGTAATCTTTATAATAATTAATAAAAAGTGTGAATATAGAATATTAATATACTTTACATATTTAGCATACAATATATCAGTCCTTCACACTATTAATTTGATTCATGTTGTGCTGCAACATGTGTCAAAAGGTTTAACAAATAAAAATCATGGCTAATTATATGTTGTGGGTACAGACATTACTTCCACAAGACAAACAACATCAACAATGTATAATCTACCTTGAGTTCTACAGTGATATTTGGAACAAACCTGCTGCATCGTTTTAGGAAGGATAATAATAATAATTATAACCATTTAAAAATAATGTTTAACCTTTGCTTGTAGAGTGAGTCTGATTTCCATAAAGAATAGTAAAATGCTACTACGAGCTAATTTAATTCAGACTGTCTAATTTTCTGGTAAGGCATTATCAGAATATTATCTTTCCATCTACATGTTATATGGATTTCTGATTATTTGCTATTGTCAGAAAGGATTTTTGATCAGGCCCGAGAGTATCATCATTGGAGAAGCTTTGGTGCTGCCCCCTTCACCACTTCAGTCTTTGCACCCCTACTTACTCAACTTTCTGGCTCACTCTACAGCTTATTGTAGAGATAAACTCCCTCTTGAATGGCAGAGAAGGGCTGGGGCACCCAAAATCCAGCAGTGAGAAAATACAGGAGGTGCTAGCTACTATGTGCTGCAGAGGAGAGTAGAAGAAAAAACAAAGTTCCAAAAATGAAAACCCCTACTCCTGGAGAGTGAGTGGCTAACTGTAAATAAGAATGGGCATAACCTTTTTCAGATGGAAATGCCATTTTAAAGCTAAATGACTTAAAAATAATTTATGGCTATCTTGGAAGAAGGGCCTGACAAAGCTGCAGAGCATTAGAGAGGAAAATATGGATTTGTTTTGTGAGCAGTACATGAATGGAATCCAGTTTCTTAGAAAGTTGCCTTCTCCAGTCCTAATTTCAGTCTAATGTGAGATGAATGCATGGGAACAGATAAAACACCTCTCCTCCACAGGGATTCCTCCAGGTGTTTCTACAACCTTTCCCTCAGCACTCACAGGCTCTACTTGATTAATCTGTAACTGACTTGGCAGTTTGACAAAATTTTTAATGAACTTGCCATCTTTGACTTCTCTAGCTTGTATTCAGATCATCTGCTTTCAAAACAATATTGGAGAATCATGAGATACATATAGGGGATGTGAAATTACTAAGCTTGGCGGGTTTTTTTCCCACTTATTTTTAAATGAGGCTAGAAAAAAGCAAGTAAGAGCAAAAATTTTCTACATTTTCTATTTCACAATTCCTCAAGAATTTCACAACAATTAAATTGCCCTTAAGAGGTATAAGGAGTCATCAAAGGATGTTCAAGCTAGTGACTCCATGCAACAGACAGAAGCTGGGATTTTTTTCCCTTATCACGGCATTTTTCTGCAGTGATTTTCTGTGTGAGATGTGATGGGCTACCAGCCTCTGCTCAAGGTTCTGCTTCCCTCTCTGCTCCCTTTTGCCTGCAGCAGCACTTTTCCTGGGAAGGTCACCAGAGGCAAACCTTCTGACAGCTTACAGTTTAATTGCAACATAAAGCAGAAAACAACCAAGACCACGTTGGTCTTCTCAGGGCAATGGCAGTCTCAGGCATAGCTTAGACTAAGAAAACTTGGCTTGCCTTAAAATCAAGGAAGATTCATCTGCTGAGGAAAGACCTTTACTTCCTTTCAGATGTTCTCTGGGCAAATCAGATGAACACACACGCATTGCCTTCACTGGCCAGTGCCATGTGGAACAACCCTTCATCACAATGCACTGGGCACAGTCTGGATTTAAGATGAAGTGAAACATGTTTTGGGATTAATGAAACTGTTTAGGGTGAAGAAAGGACCCAGGTTACTCAGTCACTAATGCATGGGGTCTGTCCTCAACTGCCTGGAGCCAGTCTTGCTCAGACTCCTGCTACGAAAAGAGCATTTTTTTCTTCGAGCATTTTCTTTGAGCCTCTCTCTTTTTCTGATCATCACTCAATATTTGAACTAGTGAGGAGAAAGATCCTGCAGGATTCTGCCACCAGGTTGAAATCCAGCAATTGCTCTGAAGAATTAATGCACTACATATAAATAAAGAAAGTTCTGATGTGTTTCTTTTTGTTGGCAATGAATCTTTTCAATCTAAACAAGAAAAATCCTATGGAAAAAACATCAGGTAAAAAAACAGCTGATGTTTTTAGCCCTAACAGCAGTTATTCTTTAAACTTTCTTAAAGTAGTATAGAGCTTAGAAATCAACAGATGATTTCTATGTTGATTTCTGCTGCTGAAGAAAGAATTGAGCCTTGACAGATCTATGAAACTAAGCTGAGATAGTTTTATGAAACAGTGAATTCTTTGGGAAGCATTGATGTTGAAGAAATATTAAGACGGAGGTTAATTGTCTTGGTTTTCAATCAGGAATGGTAAGTAGACAAGCAAATAGTGCATGTTTTCCTTCAAGCTGTGCAAGAAAACTGCTCAGATTGAGAAATCTACTCATAGTTTCTGGGGTTCTCTTTGACTTGGTTTTATTTTTGTTGGTTTGGTTTTTTGTTGGTTTTTTTTTTCAGTCCTGTCAGGATCAATCAATAGGTCTTTACACCTTTAAAAAGTAAGGATTTTTTTATTCTGTGGAAGGAGAGAATCATTGTGAAATATTCTAGTAGAAACCAGGAGAAAATACACTAAGTAATTTTATTGCTACATGGGGCTTTTAGCATTCATAGCTTATAAAATTGGCTAGTTCACAGGTCATTTGTCTTAACTGCAAGGAAAAAAGAATGACTTACAATTTGTCTCAGGTTTCAAAACATACTGCTGTTTTTCACTGCTCACTTCACATGACTACCAATCAGTCCAGATTCAGCATCTCCTTGATTTCTACAGATGCTCTGAGACACAGAGAAAATATCTTCCAGATGATGGTTATTGAAATAAAAGTTTTTATAATTATCTATCCTGATACAGAAAGTAGGAAAGAAATCTAGTAAGTATTTGAATGAAACATTCATTAAACATATCACATTTTGAATGAGCACTCATTGCGCAGGCAGTGTGTAAACTGATATCAGTTGTATAAATTCTATAAACATACTGTAACTCAATGACTAACAGAAGCTCCAACTTCTGAACTAAAAAAATCATTTCTTATTTGAAATGATTAGGTTCAGTTTTAGAATTAAGTTTTATAAGGGAGAATTCAGATCACAATAGAAGCAGTACTTACATTATGAAAAAGTCCACGGTTTTCCATATTAAAAACCATAGATTAAAAGAAATGTTACAGAGTGCATTGCCTCTAAATTTCACACTTCTGTGAGCAACATCCTCGGACCTGAAAGTCTGCAGCTAAACAGAATTTTCTTTTTCTTTATTTTATTGCTCTTGTGTTCCTTACCCATAAAAGAAGAACAGAACAACCTTTTGCAAACAATGGAAGTTATTTAAACGGAGTACCGTCCTCAGCACAGAAACTGTTAACTGTTTCATCACATTCTGTTCCGTTGGCAGGGTGCTCTGTAACCTGCAGCTGCAGCATCTGAAGGAAATCTACCTCTCAGCTAAGGGGGGCTGATCCCATATCTGTGTCAGATAAAAATCATAGTGCTTATTATTTGTTACCATGGATACCATGAAGATATTGCTGTCCACTAAAGATTACTAGAGGAAGACAACATAATTCTCAGGAACTAGTCCTGTTTTGCCTTCATAAGTTGCCTTTAACCAGCCTGGTTCCACTGATGGATACACTGCAAAAAAACATAATAGTATTTTTAATACTATTAAAAATCCCATACATGCTACATGTATTTATTTAGATAGTATTTGTTCAAGAGCAATTGAAAAATCAAGGCAAAACCTGAGAGCTAAAAAGGGAATTACGCCCGCACTTTGTGATATGGTTCAGTTTTTTATAGGTTCTTTTTTAATATATAAGTCAATGTAAAACAAATCTTACCATTGGAAAATATTGCTCCCTGTGGGAAAGACAGCTCATGACTATGCTCAGCCTTACAGGAATACATGGCTTTTGCTTGTCTGAAAGAAAAAAAATATAGGCTTGCAATAAATGAGATAATAAGTAAAAAAGGTATAAAGGAAATTAAAACCTGGGAAGTAAAGAAATAAGTAGATGTACAAATGCTATATGATAATGACTGGTTGCACAGCAGTTAAGAGGAGTAGAACTATAGCAGATAATAACTTCAAGCTTACTGGAGTTAAAGAGCATGTTATTCCAGAAAAGAAACTGACATCCCACTTAGATATTTAAACAGGAATATAATTTGGAATTTTAAAAATAAATTGCCATTCAAATAACTACTGAAATGAGCACATGAAGCAAGCCATGGATTGCCTGGAGACAAATTCAAAAGTGATCATCAAGTCATTAAAGGTCTTTTTAGACCTTTAGACTTGACCTGTGAGAAACTATTTTTAATAGGTCTACAGAGGAAAATAATACTTATAAAGTATACAAGAAAAAAGGGAGTAATGATTCTGTCTCAGAGAAAGACAGACCAAGTCACCCCTTGGGGTCTGTCACTATGATTCTGCAAAGTACAAAATGAGGGTTTGAACCTGAAGATGGAAATCAGAAGTTCACTAGATTCCGGCACTTTACCTAATATCTTGACTTTAACTTACACACTCAGAACAATTTTACATGAGCCATCAATTTTTCCAAATTTCTTTAAACCCACACTACAGTAAATGAAGATGAACTTGTTGACTATTTTGCCTTTGTGTAATATGATGGAGAATTGCCAGCTGTGGTTTCCTTCTAGCCAGGATTTATCTCAATGACCCAATATGTGACCTGTGGCAAAGTTCAAAATTTTCTGCATACTTTTTGAGAGTGTGTATATACAAGTGGCCTGTAATCTCTTCAAAATAGTGAGATAAAAGAGTTGTATGATAGATTAATTAACAGTGGCACATCATAACCATTATCATAATTAATTTGAACCTTTAAAAGGGTGTGAGAGTGGATGGACATTCTGAAGTTTTTATGTGAGAGCTTTCCAGAGATGATTTCTCCCTCTGAATAAAAAGCTTTGCTGTTGGTTCTCTGACTTATGACTGGACAAAATGGCATATTTTGTCTTCATCTTAAGAGACTAAGGACTCCTCAAGGGTTACATTCTCAGGATAAGATTTTTAGAGGAGATCAGGAATTTTGAGTTGTACAATATTCAAGGGCAGCTTATTTTAACGGCCCTGGAAATATTTCTGATTTTTAGTACTGTCATCCTGGTTACATCCCATTAACTAACTAAAACAAAATGAGCACTGGAACCCTTTTTGTTCACTTTGCTTAAATGTTAGCTTGCTCTCTGGCTGGTGTAGACTGCTCTGAGTAGAGTTTTTCCAAAAGAACTCCTCCGTGCCTCCTGTTGTGAAGAACTGGCTATCTACAGTTGACCAGACAAGTGTCTTGATTCATTACTCTATAGAATCTATACAAATTTACGCATCATAACCTACATAATGTATATACAGAGGGATCTTAGATAACTTTATTGAAGGTCACATATAAACTAGAATGATTTAATGTCCATTTTTCCTCAAAGTCTACAGAGAGCACTACAAATGTTCTAATTATCCTGACCCAAATCAGTAACATTATGACAAAACAGCCTGTTGGGAGGGGTTGATGTTGGCATGACCTCTTGTTATGTAAACCCAATACTCCCATGTGGCATAATAATTAATTTGAAACATATAAAACAGTAGAGTAACTGTTAAAGATTCCTGTAGTTGTAGTGAACAGAAGGTGGTAGGTAATGAATTTACTAAAGCACAGGGATTATTTCAAATCTGAATAATTTGACTATCAAGCCAGGTGCCCATGCTAATAAAGGGATATCTGAGTAATACTGTGACAAAAGACATTTAAGGCAATATTTAAATGTGAGGGAGAATTTCTTAAGTAATTCTTGAAATATGACGTGTTGTTTTCATTGCCCTTAGAAAAAGTTAAGAAATTAATGCAATTTTCTCTAATGTCTATTCAATGATTCTCTTTTCAACCTCCGATTTTACTTTTATCCAAGTATGTTTACCTAAAAGGTAAAAAAAAAAAGACAAGAAAACATAGACCTATAGAATCACAGAATTGCTAAGGTTGGAAAAGACCTCTAAAAGCATCTCCTATGGAAAGAGAAAGGTTCTCAGCACTTGACATTTACACAGATAGAGAAAAATAAGTCAGTTTCTTAAAAGCTAATGAATTACAGGATTCTTCATATTACCCTTCTCCTGAGGCAGGCATAACACCTCAAAGTTATCTACAAACCATCTATGATGATTTAAGAATATTCAGTCATAATTCTGGCGTAGTTTTCAAGCACCTGGTTATTGCCTTCACATTTGATTTGATTATTTAGGTTCTCATATTTGTTATTACTGACTTCAACCCTATCCATCTGTAGGCACAGCTCATGAAATGGGCTTGCATGTTCTTGGGCAATTTGTTTGTGATTACAAAAATGGACATTCTTACTGATGATGTTAATGCTGTTCTCCCTAGAAACAAGGCTGTTAAAAAGCATGTGATAACATCACCGACATCTATTACAGGTCTTTTAATAAGAAGCTAATAACCTGAGTAGATTGTGATTCATGTTGTTTAAGGCAGAGGAAAAAACCAAACCAACATTAGAAAATTATACCGACATTTCCTAGAAGTTCCTTCTTTCCATGACTTCACTGCATAGATTCCAGATGAGAAAAACACATTTTCCATTTCCTTGCTTCTTATGATGGTTGTTTTGAGCCCACAATGATAAATGTACTTGCAGTCAAAGGATCAGTACTCATCAGATCATAAATTCTTTTCCTTGACTATGCACAGCCAACAATATCTGAGGCTCTAATACTAATTGTAAGAATAACTATTCTGAAAGATAAACAAGTTTTAAAACTATGCTCCTGCCCTAATGACTTTTCAGTGTAGTAAGACAAAGCCAGAAGAGGAATTAATGAGGAAAAACATATGAATCTCTCTCAGGTGATTCACCAGTTAATATTATTCTACAGGAGGAAGAAAGGTTTATAGAGCCCTGAAGATGAGAAACTCAAAACTAAGTCTGAGTAAAACACAATGGCCTTGTCTGGGCAAGGCATTACAGGAGTTTTAGGAAATGCTAAATATAGCATGAAAATAAAACCATAAGAATGACTGGAAAAAGAATATTTAATCATATGGTTGGGAGGGGAGCATGGGTCTGAAGAGCTTCAAAATATCAGTCTGCTCCTACTGAACCTGGTACCTAAAGATCCTACTGAAAAATTGAGCCTCTTGCTGCCACCTACTCCTCATTTTTCTAATGAAAATTCCTCTCCTAATGCAGTTTTTCACTTCTGGAGACTTGACTTTATGTGTACCTCTAAATCAAATTCAAGAATATGTAGGGGCAGGGATTATGTGTCAGCACATTTCTGTACAGAAGCTGAAATAAACAGACCTCAGGTCTGAGTGACTTAACTAACTGCAGCATTTGTGAAAACAGTAAGAAAACTCCTTCACCTCTTTCAAGTGTATACTAGATTAGTGACAGGGACTGGTCTCAGTGTATGCAGTAGCTTAATACCACAGTGAGGGAGACTGAAGAATAACAAACTTCAAATCAGGAAACGGGAAGACAGAAATCAAAGTAACTCTGCAATTGGAAAGAAAGCACAGGCTGGACTGGGCATAAAATTCTGGTATTCCCTGTCCAATCCTAACACATGTACTGCAGTCTCTTGTTGTCTTTCTGACTAAAAAAAAACTTTTTAGTGTTACAGGAGCATGTACTCAAGTATACAAGGAGAAAAAACAGGGTTGCAAACACTGTGTGCAAGAAGGACTTAAGTAGGACCAGACCACTGAGGCAAAAAGTAAAGTATCAAGTGCAGAATTACCTGCTGGAATACAGAAAACAATGTGAGACTGCAAAGCCAGACAGGTACTTTTGATCTGCCAACTGTACAAAGACCGTAACAGGAAACAGGTACTTCAAGCAGGGATGAAGTTACTTACATTCTATAATGCATAGCTAAGCAATGCTTAAAATTTATCTTAGCAGGGTAAATTACTCATGCAGAGAGTCCAACACTGTCTGGACTTGAGTATTTCTGGTGTCAAACCAGGCAGCTTAAAAATAGTTTATTTATCCTACACTTGGTCCTGCATATGTATTCATTGCTTAGCACAGTTATGAACACAGGAGGTCTTTCTACTGCATGATCAAGTTGTAATAATTACCATGATTTCTACATACTTCAGAGGAAAAAAAAAAAAGAAAAAAAAAGAAAAAAAAAGCTATTCTATGGTTTTAAATCAGCCAAATCAGCCTTCATGTTCATAAAATGCAGCTAAATAATTGCTGGCTCTGAATAGCAAAATCATACTCAGACTCAAACAGCTGAGCAGCTTCTGATTTCTTCCTCTTTCTGCCTGCTAACCTCTCATTTTCCATTCTCCTTGCTCCTGTTGCTCTTCTGCTTTCTTATGAAGGCTGAAGTATAGGAGCTATTCAGCCTTTCAGTGTTTTTGGCTTTGTTATTCCCTCTTCACCTCCATTACCAAACTGGTACTTTTTCCTTTGTCAGATTTTTGCTTCTTACATGCTTTTTATATACAAATACAGGTGGCACAGACCCTGAAGGAATAACAGAGGAGAGTTTGAAAGAAGGAAGTATTACAAAATAAGAAAAGGAACAGTGTTGAAGATGAAATGGTGCAGGACTGGTGAAGAAGTCATTGCTTTCAGCTTAGGGCACTGGCTTAAGAACATTCCAGACCTTGAATTTATACTTTTCTTCCTTCAATTATTGCCCTGATCTTTTCACACCCTTTTCTTCCCCTACCACCCTCCTTTTTGTTCATATTACAGTTCATGTACTACACAAAAGAAGAAGAGCCTTGACTCCTGAAAGCTGCTTCTCTCACAAAATCAGTAGGCCTTTGCAGGAGAGCTTTTTCTTTCCCTCCCCTGCTAGATCTGCCAGAGAGGACAGCCACATTCCATGGCCACACATTTCAACATGTTGGCATCTTCTTTTACATCTGTGCTTCTTTAGGATGCTACTTCTGGATTCGTGGATTGACATCTTGTTTTCATTGCTCAAAAGTTCTGGTAAGTTGTGGGTTTATCAGTAAGTAAAGTGGTGATCTGCTCTAAATCTGTGTTGTCTCAAGTAATTTGAAAAGTTGGGACAGTGAGAAAAGAGACAGATGTTTTCCTACGTCAATTTACTTACCTTTGCTTTGTCTATTAATTGTAGGGGAGTAGTAAGGTACAGAAGATACTGCTTCCTAGACAAACACTTACTACACCATTCTAAATTCATTTAATATAAAAATGAATTAAATTAATGAAATAAATGCAAACAATTGTGAAGAAAACATCAATACTTCCTGCTGCACACTATCAAGAAGAAAGGTCAACAGTTTCTCCAGACAGACACCAAGGCATGGAAGGTATGATGGTAAAGAAAGAAATCCTGATCAAGTTAACCTTGAACTTTCTAAAGTAGATTATTATTCCAGACCTACCTATATGGGCAAATTACAATAAACCAGCAGTTTTGACACTCTGCTGAAGCCATTCTATACAAACAGCTGTATGAAGTGCAGAACCCACATCCTAATTTAAATAATGTTAATTTTCTCTTGTATCTGTGTTCTTAAGCAGACAACNACTGGCTGTTATTCTCTACGAAATTTAGCTTTATTTTGAAGAAAGAATGAGCTTAAGAAAACAAAAAAAATCACATGCCACATGATGCTGTCCAAAAGACACAGAACAAAGCTCCAACACTTCTCTTTCAATCTCTGAAGCCAGCAAAACAGAAAGGATTTTAAAGAATGTTAAACAGTTTGTAGCACTTACCGTCCTGAAGAAACCTGTTTAAGTGAACCAGCACTTTCGAACAACTGCGCTCTTGCAGCCACTCTGAAAATAAATGCAACCACCTTGCTTTATACTACAGAGATTAGTTTCACTTTTAATCATCTAAAGACATAGACACCTTTTTTTTTTTTTTTTAATAATTCCCTTACATCCATATACACCAGACTTTTTAAGGGCATAACCTAAGTGGAGCCAAGGACTTCCAGATGCTCCAGTGCCATGCTGAGTCCCCAGTGGAAACCTCAACATCTTTGATTAAAACTATATTCACGGATGGTCAAAAGATATATTGGAAATGCTCTTACTGAAAGTTTGTCACTGTCATGCTAGAACTCTGAGCTGTGCAGAATTCTGTTTAAGTAAGACACAGGAGTCTGTGAAATGACTGCAGTGATCCCTTCCAGATTACAAAGTGGAGAGGCTGAATTATATCCTGCCGTATTTGAAGAACTTCCTGATGCTCTGCAGATCTGGAAATCACTTTTCACGGGGGCAGAGATGTTCTGGGTTAAAGTCAGATCAGGAGAGATCTTCTGACTTTTCAGTCTTCTGAAAGCACTATTATTAACCCAAATCCCAACAGGCTAAATCATAATCTTTATTGCTTAGAACTATCTTCCTTTCAGCATTAAATAAATAAAACTAAACCAAAATCAAACCAAACCAAACCCCCACTGTTAGAAATCAATTATTTATCATGGAGCAACTGAAGACACTTCAGAGTTGAAGGTTGGTTTTGTTTTCTTTTTCCTTCCTCCAATTTTGGACTTTCACAAATAAAATCTGATGATCTTTCTCAGATAACAGCATAGACAGTAAATAGAATTTCTGCTCCTTGAAACATTAAATTCCAGGAGAACTAAAGACAGTAATACTAATCATTTTTCTAGGAAATATTTCTGCCTTGTCTCCTGTCTAATAAAGTCAATGGCAGTCTTTCAACTGACTTAAACAGACTTTGTATGCCATCTCCTTGGTTTACAACTTTAACAAAACCGGATAAATAATTAAAAAATAAAGAAATATTAAAATCAAGTATTGATGCATGCTTTTTCAATTACTTATGTATGTCTCTGGAATCACTTTATAATAGACAATACTGCAACAACATAAATCTCCAAAGGGCCTTAATGACTTACACAGATCCTGGTCTTTGATAGCCATTACTTGATGCAGTATCTAATCTTAATCTCCTGCACATTTTGGGAGGCAAATCAGGGTTTGGTGGAGTCTTTAGCGTATCTTTGGTATCTGTTGAAGACAAACTCTGTATAGATCCACTACAGCTTTTGTTACCTAAAGAAAACACCAAATTATAGGGAACATTAAAACTGATTTGAAGTTGTTTCAGAACACGTATAATTGTGCAAAGCAAAGGTTGTGCTGTTGCTGTTGAGGGGTTTTTCCTTTTTTTAGGAATCAAAACAGGTAGAGAAACTACTTACTAAGAGTGAGAAGAAACAGCCTTTCAGGTAAAAAGCCAGGAGAAAAGAATCAACAGAAAGAATGAGGAAATGACATTAAAATTGAGAAGGATAAAAAATTACATTGCAATTACACAACTAAATAGTACAATCAGTAAAAAGTGACAATAAAAGCATTTATAAAATAGCATTTTGCATAAAATTGACAAAAATTCACAGCAAAGTGGTTCTCAGGAAGTGAACAGATCAAAGCAGTGTGAAATCACACCACAATAATTTGTAAGAATTAACATTTTGATAGTCACAAAAGCTTCATGCAGTTAAAAAAATATACTTAGGAACAAATGACCATGATTTGCCTTAAACAATTGCCACAGTAACTTAATAAAGCAAATCTGTATGTGTACAGACTGTATAGCATACAGAAGAAATCCTTTTAATGACATAAGCCATGCCCATATGTGTCCTTTCAGGTGACTTATCAGTGGACTGCTGCCTTGTTTCCATGGATGTTCTGCTAGACAAAAACTGCATCTTCTTCTCTCCTTAAGCCAAAGACCAACTGATGCTTAATAATGCTTTAAAAACTATCATAATACAGAGACACCAAAACACAAGCACAATAATTCTACTACTAATATTTCTAATCTGTAGTATTATTCTGTACCATAAATTACAGATTAATTATAGGAGGATAGAGAGTGATTTGAGATCTCTAAAATTGAGAAACATATATTTTAAAGTGTGTGAACTGTGCCAGGTTATAAGCAATGGAAATACATCAGAAGCAGTTTGAAAACTGAAACAAACATACCACAAAAATTAAAACCAAGCAAACAATCAAACTAACACGACTAATGAGTATCATTAGCTTTCAGACTCAGCTCTTGTTTTTGGTTAGTTAACACTGATGTGTTTAAAAACCTTGGAAATTACCTTCAGCTGATGGAATTGATCTAAGGGAAGATGCTGAAGACCTTTTCAGCCCAGAAAGGCTGTAGGAACTCTTTTTGGTCAGGTCTGCTGGTGGAGATGCATTTTCTGGTCCAGTGACGGATGCTACACTTTGGCAGTCTGATTCCACATCTGTTTTGGTTGCATCCTCCCTTGATGAGGATTCTGGACTTGTAGTCCAAAGGCCTGAACTTTTCTGGCCGTTAGAAGAAGCAGGAGAGGCAATCCATGGAATCCCTCCTGATTTCTCCCTTGGCTGGGAGGGTGTGCACTTGGTGGTGCTGTTCTGCTCAGAGGAGTGGGAAGACAGAGATTCGATGCTGCCCATGGGAGTGCTGTCAGGGCTACTGCTGTACGAGTCACCTAGGGAGGAGGTAGGGCAAGGGAGAGAGAGTGACAAAAATAATTTGCATTTTCTAATCATGTGCATTTCTTTCATGCTGCTGTTAGGTCTTTTGTGCCTTACTTGTTATCAAATTTGTTCATCTGTGGTTTCTTGAAGAAAGAACACAACTCTTTTTTATTTACAACTTGAAGACTCATCTTGCCCATTTACAGAACATTAATCCCTTAAAGTTGCAAGATTGGCTGATACATTTTTTGTCAGATGCATTTTCTATAATTTTTTACCATTCCCTACCATATGAAACCTGTATCTCTTTTTTCACACCATACGGATTTCCTTTATTTCCTGCAATATATCCATGCTTCATTTAAATGATGACTTAAAACCATCTAGTAACCTGAAAAAGTTATTGCCAGAAGACCTGGCAATAACAAGGCCTCTTACCTGTCTCCTGCTACACCTATTTTATAAGAAGAGTGCCTCTACTTCTACCTCAGCATGTCAGGGCCCGAGTGAAATTGGAACTAATTGGAACTTGTTTACACAAACGCTGAGTTGAGCTCATAAGCAAAAGACAAGTGGAGAGCTGTTGGATCAGACCTAGCAGGAGTCAAACTGCTACCAAACAAAATATTGTAGAAGTCATACAATCATTTAAGTTGGAAAAGATTTCCAAGACCATCCAATCCAACCTCAGACCAAACACCATCATGTCAACTAAATCATGGCACTAAGTTCTATGTCATTTCTTGAACACTTCCAGGGTCAAAGACTCCATCATTTCCCTGGTGAGTCTGTTCCAATGCTTGACAAGCCTTTCAGTGAAGAAATTCTTCCTGATGTCCAGCCTGAACTTCCCCTGGCACAGCCTGAAGAAGCACGAGCTTGCATACACTCTGCAATATACTTGCACAGAACTGTCCCTTTTTTAATAGTGGTATTCATTCATTGCAGTTACACAGTGAAAACCACCTGAAACTTGCCCAGTTTGTCCTCTGGTGAGTGTAACTGACTCTTCCTTTGTAACCTCTTACTCCGGATCCCATGTCATTCACACTGGCAATCTGTGTGCAGGGACCTATTTTTATTTAGTATTCAAACTCTCCCTGTCAGGAAACAAGTAACATAGTTGTGTGGAAAATGCAGAAGTTGTGCAAGGATATGCTGAGGATAGATTTTTTAACTTTACAGACTTCAGAATTACTACAGATCCTCAAGAACAGATGCACTTGAACTGTGGATTAATTTACTGAACCAGTCTCATATAAATCTTTTTGAGGAACCAAGGGACACAAATTCTTTAGGAAGTATGTTGCAGTACTGGAATTGTTAATGACTTAAGATTTCATAAAGTTTTACTACTCCTTACTGGTATAGCCAGTAAGTAAAAAAGTGGTGACCTAAATGAATGAATGAAGTGAAATTTCTTAATTACATCTATATAAAAATAAGTAAGCATTCTAAACCAGCAATTAATTATAGATGTAACTCTCTGATGTTAAACAGTAAGTCATATGATAAGTATACTGCTTCTCTCAGGAATATTTGAGTTTGTTTCCATTCCAGAAAACCTAAGAATGTTTCAGTGGTTTTGGCAGCTGAGGCAGTGGCTGACTTTGAAGCAATGACCACAGTTTCATGCATGTGAAAAAAGCCAAGTGATGGTTTTGATCTCCTATACTTGACTGAATTACATTTGTTATAGGAAGAAAGAAAATACTACATTTACTGTTTCCCAACCTTATTAATCATCTTGCAAGCAAATGAGATGAACATCATATAATAAGCTTTTGAGTTTCAATGTAGACTAAATTTAGATCAGAATATAAAGTCTACTTTAAATAATCTTGAACACTATGCAATGCAAGACTTTCCTATAACCAAACATCTTTCCTCATCTGAGAAGTGGGGAGTGCAGCCAGCCAACAGTGCTGCTGTGACTCAAAGGTTAAAAAGCTGATGCTTATCATCACTGGAATACAGTACTATTGGATATTGTTCAGGCAAAGTTAAAAGATGACATAAAGAGCAAGATAACCAGTATGCAATGACAAACTTACTGTCAGGATCTGCTAGACATGGTGTGTACCTTCCTTTGGGTTTACGCGAACCTGTGGAGAGGCAAATTGCTCTTGTCCTTCTTGAACTCGATCGGGACTGAGGCTGGGGAAGAGGAATATTGGGGTCTGGTGCAGTGTGAAATATCTGCATGATTAAAAAAAGAGAAAAAGTGACATTAAACAACAGAGGTACTCTTACACTTTCATTATTAATCCACTTGCTTTCCTCCCCACTGTGCTTGAAATTAACACTATCATAGTCTCATACATTACAAAAGAATGAAGTCACAGAATATAAGCTTTGCTCTGATCTCATTTTACAACTCAAGAACCACAATACTGAGCTGTACTTAATATTTGCATTAATTTGTTGGAATAGATTTTTTTTCTAGCTCTTATTAAGAAGGGCTAAAGAGTTAAAACTGTAAAATAAAATAGGTGCCTTCTAATGACTCTTCTCCAAGAAAAAATAAATTTTTTAAATACTGTGACAAGGTTGATTTTTTTTTTCTCTATGTTCCAGAGAAAGCTTTTAGATATCACAGAAATATGTAGCAGTCATAACTTATTACAATCAAATTTGGACATCAGAAAGCTTTATTTGACCAAACAAGTCAAGCTTAATGACTAACTTTACCTCTAAGGCACTTCCTGGTTCTTATCTTTTACATACCACTGGTCAATTTTGCACCTCATTTCTGCAGAAAAAGCTCAATTTTTTACCATGCTATGCCAGAAGGCTTCTCTGAAAGGATTTCTGGGCCCTCTAACTACAGGGCATTTCCAAAAGAAGATGAAGCAAACCATGCAAAGACACCTTCATGCCATTCATAGAAGTGGAAGAAAGCAAATGTACTTCCACAGTAGGAAATAATTTGGTGGACATCTTGAGATGTTCTTGTAGTGCATTAAAATTGTATTAAGTACTAGTGAGTAGCACATCAATATAAAAACATGTCTGTAGACAGAGAAATAGAGCAGGTGTGACTTTGGTTGTGCAATCATAGAATTTGTGCTGAATGAGCTCTGATTTTCTGGAGAAGAAATTCAGTACTGAAAAAAATGCAATATATATGATTCACAGCCAGAGCCAAGAAGGTTCATCACCATTCTGGGGAGTCCCTATGAAATATAACTAATAATACTACGCTGTACTGCCAGAAATTACTGATCAGCCAGTGCAGGAGATCCTGGCATTGACTGGGAACTGCCCCCTAGCTGAGTAATGTTTAATGAAAGAAACTCAAAGCTTTTTCCCTTTGTTTTGTCAGTCATCAGAAGAGATGACATAGCTTAACTAAGCCTGACAGAATAAAATCACTTTTGACTACTAAATAAAGGAGGTCTTGAATGCTTGGCTGAATTCTGAAATCAAACAATTTAAAACAAAAAATCTGGGGAGGGCTTTCAGTGAAGTTGATACCAGCAATGGTAGTGACTGAAAGTAAGTATTTAAGATTTCCTGCTCAAGTCCTTCTCAACCTTTCTAATGACTAATCTCCACTATGCAGCTGGCATGTCCCCTAAGGACAGCAATGGTCAAAAACACTCCAACCTGATGCACTCAACAGGAGAATCTGTGCATTCACTCAGAGTAACCTTCATACAGTGGTAGCAAGAAAGAGCTGGAGCAGCCAGGAGCAAAGTTATGACCTTCTCTTTCTGTTTCTAGATTCAGGAAGCAATCTTCAGAAAGCAACTGAAGATTCAGAGCAATTTCTTTAAAGCCGGAGAGATTATGTCTTTGATCTACACCTTGCACAGACATGAAAGACTTGCTAGGAATGCAGATCCATAGCATGGAGTGGGAAGAAGCTATTATTTCTATTAATGACCTTCTACAAATTTTGAACTCTTTATTTTTAAGGACTTAATCATGGCAACAAAAATGAGATCTTAGTTCTACTTTATAACAAAACAGGTAATTTCTTTCTACCTTTTCATAATGCTCTATCAGAATTTCAACGACAATATTCTGAAACTTGATGTTCATCATAGCAGCCACGGTTTCTTCTTGTGCCCTCATCAGTGTTGGTCCAAAGATAACACCAAGGTTGGATACAGTCATTAGGTTTTGTTGACTGTGCAATGATACCCTTTAAATGAAAACAAACAATATGTGATTTAATTGCTGTGCTAAACTACAATTTTAATATGCAAAAGTATGCTAAGACTACTATTTTTACAAGATCCCAAGTTCATGCTTCTCTTTAAAATACATTTTTAAAACTTCCATTTACACTAGAATCAAAATACAACATAGTGCAACTACTATATTTCCATGAAGGCTCCTATCATGCAATAACTTAATGAATAATGAGTATGTCTTCCTAGAGTAGTATTTCAGTCCCTGATATACCTGACAGGGAAAAGCAACTATACTAGGAGTTCTACAGAGAGAGATTCAGAACACCTTTAGAAGTGTTACGGAAAGCACTATCTCTCTCCAATCATAATTCTCCTTAAACACTTTCAGCTGGATTGATTTAAAGTGCTGTGTGGAAACAGAAGTCAACCATATATCTTTGTTTTTGTGTAATGGAATGAAGCTTAGTTACTGCAAACACTTAATTTGCAGTAGGATCTCTTTATCTATATGAAGAAAACACAGGATCAACAGAACACAGGATCAACGGACTCAGTGAAATTATTGTTTCTGCATGACATATAACATTAGATAATCATAGTGACATCTGGCTTTAAACATATTAACCTTTTACTTCTGTATATTCTGTTATCACATACTTTACCTTGTCTGCTTTTTATTTTTAATGTAGAATTTAAAAGCTAGCTTTCCCAGTAATTAATCAGATAGTTAAATCTCAATCAGTAATATTTAAAGTTTCATTTCCCTCCTTACTACTAAGATTTTCCAAATAAAAGCTGCGTCATCATAGATCCTTTCAAACAACTGCCAGTGATTCCCCAGTCACAGCTATCCTACTGCCTCATGCCTGAAGACTATTATGCCAAGTAAGAATTTAATAATCCCCTCAGTGCCTGATTTTATTGAATCTGTTGCCAAATGGAACTTCATTAATGAGGCACTGGTTCACATTTTCCTCTTCCTTCTCACTGCCATCTGCTCCTATGGTCAAGCTGAGCATTTTTAGCCATTTTATACACAATTAAAATAACTCTTGCAACTTTTAAAATTAAGAAATAGTAAAGTCTGTAAAACACTCTCCTCATATTTGGGACAGGAAGATTTTAGCACTCCATTTACATCAAGAAGAAAAAGAAATATGGGAAAGGGTTTTGTATAGGAGGCAGCATGATTATAAACTGCAGGAAAACATGCCTATCTTCTTATATATTTCATATATTGCTTCAATAAGTTATCTCAAAACTTTCCAAAATGTTAGACAAACACACTGGCAGAGATCATTATTTGGAAGCCAAATCATAAAAATTACTCAATTGTTTAAGCACATTTTTAGCTCAATCTAACTTTCTCTGAAACAGATCTTATATTAATCTTAGATGACTAAGAGTCTTCTGGGATATCCACTAGTATTTTAACAAAACTGGAATAACAGTTGAACAACTCAGCTCTAGATATGCTATACAGAACTTAAGAAAACCCTCTCCCTTTGCAATGTTACTCTGCTGCGTGCTGCACAGTAACAGTAGAGGTCTGTTACACAAACATTATAATCTTATAGCATAAGAGAGAAGGTAGTGTTTATCTGGTGACTGGGTTTCCTTAGTTACACATTTCGGAGCATGGTTAGGAAATGGTGAATTTAGTAACACAGCACCCAAAAAGGGCTTTCTACAATGCATTTCAATTTCTTGCAAAAGGGAAAGAACCAAGGGCTGTAAACAGATTATTTCGATGGCCACTTTCCCCTGACCTACTCCTACTGTCACTGAGCTACAGTACTGACAACGAGCTGAGGTAATCATGCATTTCAGGTAGCTGTAGGGCATTCATGGAGATGCAATTGCTTTCTCTTCAGAATTTCTTCATTTGATGTATCACCAGCAAATCTGACACTGTCAGACTGCAGACCCCCAACTACCTATCACAGAAAAGTATTGTGTTGTTATATCATACCAAAGAATGATTCATTGGTATGATATAGTAGACCTGATGAATGAGTAGACCTGATTTGACAGGTAGGTTTAAAAACCAAACAAATGAGTTGCCCTCGTGAAAGTAACACCAAACTTGCCATATTTGCCTAGCTCTACTGACTATGCAGTATCACCTCTCTCCAGGCTGCTTTTCAGGATTTGTCAGCTTTGTTTGTTTGTTTCTAGCATGACCTACATCCCACATCATCAGATCCTATTTAAATTTGCACAGTAACACAGAAGTCAAGCTAGGCAAAGACATAAAGACCTTATGACTGAAACCAAGAAAAAAACCATTATTTTATAACCCAGAGCTACAGTATTTTCACTTTGCTGCAAGGACATTTACAAAGGAACTGAACATCTAGAAGAAATATAGAGGAGGAAATTATGCACTTTGAGGTTGGATTTTCAACAAAAGAATGATGAAAACAGGAGGTTGGATTTTTTTTCCCCCAAGTTTTCCCATTTTCATAAAATTAGGCACTTTACCTGCCATTTATTAGTTCCTTGAAAAATCTCCACACAATGGTAGGAAAATAATGAGGGAAGAATGCAGCTAATACACTCAAAAAGACCAATTTTAAATTCAGTCTCATTAGAATTGCTTGCATAAACAACAGCTGGCAAATTATATGGAAATTAGAGAAGGGGTGAATTGAATGTTGGAAAGAAAAGTACTGAAGGCATTCAGTGTAAAACTAAGATTCCATCTATACGAAATGAGAATCACAACAAAGACAAGAAAAGCAAGAGTTAAAGAGAGCAATTAAAAAAGGGAATATTTTTCTTTGGAACTGCATCTGAGATCAGACTGAGAATAATAAAGACGCCAGGAAAAGAAGTCAAGAAAGTAATGCTTGCCTAATGGTAATTGCACTGACAAATAAGTCAGTTCCTATGATAAGTATTTTATTTTTTAGTTAATTAAAGAATTCTGTGAGTAAAGAGACTTAAGAAACTTTTTTCCACCTGTGTCTCTGTTGTCAGCCCAAGTACAATGAGAGGCAAGGTCTGCCTAATCATGTTTTGCAATGAATGCATTTACAGAAGCCTGCTATAATGCTAGTTTTCTAGAGGCTAGTGACATAATGGGCTAAAAACATTTTTTTAGGGCTAGATGATTTCCTCTCAAAGAAATTTTCAAAGTTCTCATTTCTCTAACAGGAAGCAAAACTGCATTAGTTTCCACTGTCAACAGCCTACCGTAGCTGGTAGCTCAAGCTGTGACCAAAAAAGCAAAACATCTGGGACACAGTGAACTGAATGGAAACAACATAGACTCTTCCCGCATCTTCTAAATGTCTAAGTCATATGAGCCTTATCTGAACAACCACCGTTTCACTATTCATATTCCCAGATGACTGATAAATGCACTGTACAACAGCCTAAATAAAAAAGAATAATACGTATTCAAAAGTATTGAGCGAATACCATCAAAAACTAACCAAAGATGTACAGAAACATAAGGGAATAAAAGCTTGTCTATTTTTTATCTCACAGCACATGCCAAGTGTAATTCTGTGAAGACAAAAGGTCACCAATTTAAAGAAATGCAAAATGTTTTCCATCTGACAATTAAAAATCAAGGGAATAATAAGGGAGATCCAAAAGCTGTGTGTCTATGTAGATATCAAAAATATAAATAAAAAAACTTCAGATTAGTACTTTCAAGTAATACTACACTCCAGACTTGTAGAGAGAAAAATAAGATCAAACATGAAGAACAGGAATTATCATATGATCTATCTCATTCCTGAAACACTCTGGGACTTTGAGATGGATTCAAACAAGTGTTTTCCATCAAGCTTGGCATAGTGTTAGATG
The DNA here is from genome assembly GCA_013396955.1 of Regulus satrapa. NCBI lineage: Eukaryota > Metazoa > Chordata > Aves > Passeriformes > Regulidae > Regulus > Regulus satrapa. Next base: position 235,881 of record VWZN01000253.1, on the reverse strand, counting down.
TTTCCTAAATTTAATTAATTACAAGTCCTGTAGTAATTAAGAACATGAGTTAAAACAGTAACTAGTTTTATTTTATAAACATGGTTTGCCAACTTGGTGATTCTGTTTCTACAGAGAGTATTATTCCAGTTAAGTTGAGAACAGCATTTTAGAAATCAAATGTAATTTCTACACAGAGAATGGTTAAACAACAGTGACAAATTCAAAGCAGAAATAAAAACATCCTACAGTAATACAAAGAGCAAAGAGAAAACAAAAAATAATTACTTGACCAAGTGCTTAATAAGGATGTCCAGCATCTCTCTGTTCTTCTCTGGTAATTTATGGACAAGTGCATGCACTGCCTCAACTCTGTAGTTCTGGTCATCTGACTCTATTAACAAAAACCAAATTGTTGACAAATCAGAACATGTACTGAGAAGTGACTACAAATGGCATCAGTGCCTGTATGCTAACACAAACATGCATCAAGAGGGGCCAATCAAAATTAGCTTTCAAATGAGGAGGAAAATTTGATTATATTTATTACACTGTGAATTTATTACATCTGTATTTCAAGTAACTTGCCTAAAGCGATTACAATCAATACTGGAACCAACAAATTAATGGCAGTATTGACTTGATGTGCCACTTCAGGAAAGTCTAAGATTTACTCTAAGAAGTATAGATTAAAATGGCTAAAATTATTTTGTGTTTTTTATTCTTCTTAAGAGAAGAGAAAATGGAGAAATATCTTCAAGTTCTAAACTGAAGTAATTAGAAAAATAATCTCTGCTATCTTTGTATCCAATTACTTCATTTGTCTTTTGCCCTTTTGCCTTTTCTGATTTCTCAAGGCAAGATAGGAAATAAAGGTCCCTGGATGAGAGGGACGAATGTTACAAAACAATTATCAGCCTATATAAAACAAGTAAACAAACATCTAAATGAGGGTTCAAAACTTCATGCAGAAGACAGTCAAGCAGAAGCACTAAAAAGATCAGAATAAACCACTGAACAGCTTCATCTAGTGTGACTTCTCTATTTTGAGGGATAGACCGCTGCATATTAGAGCAAGGAGAAAAGATGGTGACTGAGGACATCAGGGGTTAGAAACAATATTACTTTAATGAGAGCGTATTTATCATTTTACTTTTTACTTACTAACAGCAACAATGAAATCTTTGTGTAACTTGAAAGTCATCAGTGGTTCCGAAAGACACCTGGTTGTAAAAAAACCAAATTTTTAACTGAAGACAGACTCAAAATCTAAGTTTTATGAGTGTGATTATGATAGCCCTGAACATCTGCATAATGTTTTATTGGTCCCAGGAAATCCAATTCAGTGATGACTGATTACAAGTAGTATATAACTCAGTCATGTACACTGTCTGAAAATCAATCTGAGTTGTATCTGGTGCCACTGTGTAAGTTAACAAGTAAACTGTTACTTCAGCACAGAGCCTCAATGTTTTCTGTCTTCCATTCAGTAGGACAGGAATAAAAACAGCTGCAGAGATGGCATACGGGGCTGCAGAAGCAACCTTTTTCCCAAGAAAGGCAGAAATATGATGAAATTTGGGACTGAAATTCTGATCTTAAAAGAGTCATTCTCTGAAAGGTGAGTTGCCTTATAGACACAAACACAGTTGCTGCTTGCTTTCTCATGTCCTACAGTAGCTACAATGACTTGTACTCCCGAAGATGTATTTTTATTCAACCAAATTTAATTTGTAATTTATTCAATCAAAGCTAGTCTTTTCAATGAAATGCATATGACCATTCTGCTATGAATCCCAGGCATGTTTTCCAGATCAATAGGGATTTCTGCTGCTGCTCTTTGATAGGTGATTTTTTTTAGGAAATCTATATTTTTAGAAGGCTTAGAATATCTACCATCTGGGTTGGATACTTTTTATTATAAATGCTCTTTTAAACATGATATATTAAGATCCAAAAGAGTTATCTCAAAAGTAACATAACTTATGAAAATTCTGTCTCTTATCAGCAAAAATGACAGGAAGGATGTTTTATTTGTGAAGGTATTAAGAGCAATAAATAAAAAAACCTATGATTTTGCTGGAATTTTCATTGAACCATAACATCATGAAATTTTATGGTACACAACTTAAGGCATTCACAAAGAAAAGACTGAGCACAACATGATCTGTGGTTAACATAAAAAAAATAAATAAAAGCATGGAATTAATTTAATTTAGGAATATATAAAGCAGGATTATCTTAAAAAGGTTGAAGGTGTGTATTGTTATACATAATCACAGGAATATTAAGCAGGATTACAAAATACTCATTTATTACCATGGCAATGCATACAAGAAATGTAATATGATATTAACAAGCCAAAGATTAATAGGCCAGAAAAGGAATACTGAAACTGTGTGGGATCATACTTACCTGAGGTAGTTTTTTAGTCCACTTGTTATTGTTTTATTGTCCCAAATTTCCATATCAATATCCATATCAGGAGGCGATTTAGGGGCTGGTAGAAATTTGAATTAGGATTGTGTTACAGTTTGACTAATACATTAACTAGAAACACAGCAAAACAGAATCTACTAGATCAGCCATTTAGGTCAACTAATTATTAGCTATACTAACAATCAATCTAAAGATTTTAATCTCTGCCAAATTATTAATTAACATAAATTCAGTGCTCATAGTCAGCAACAGTAAGCATTAACTTTATGCGCTGCACCAAAGTGTCAAGTAAGCCCAAGTCCACAGAGAATTACTAATTCATTTGTCTTACACGTGCAAACACATCAGAGAGATCAATTAGCAAGAAAATGGAAAGACTGGACCAAGTGTCTATTAAGGTGCGCCATGATATCTTATGGAACAAAGCTTTGGAGACTTGTGGAACAAGGCAAATATATGTATCAATAAATAGAACTTTAAAGCTAGAAGAAGAAAAGTATTTTTATTAGTAATTTGCTCATGTGTAACATGCAGAAGTGAATACTAATGCCCACAAGAAACTACAGATTAATCATACATATTAAGAGTGAAAATTCAATTTAGTGGCAGTAAGTGCACATAAAAAATTGTGAATATTTTGGCATACTCTTCTAAGAACAGCAGTAAAGGCAAAAGGGACCACAGCACACACACCACAAATTGAGAAAAATTCACTTCAGATACTTACAAAATACGGTATTCATCAGCTTTTGCACCTTGGAATTCACACCACCTATTCTGTACAGCCCCAGGATCGTAATACCTACATTGGGAAAACAAGTAAATGAAAAGAATTAAAATAATGAAAATATTGTTATTTCAATATATGCTGATGCATTCTTGGTGTGTGTTTTCAAAACATCTAAATGTATTTATGGAAAACTGTACCATTACATTCTTAAGTACTGCTTTACCCTGCTGCAATCTCTTGTGGGATATTAGCAAGTTCATTCCACTGAGTCCACACCATAATAAACACTAAGCATAATTTTACATTAACAGAACCCTTCTGCACAGAAATGATCCATATTACCCAAACAACAAGGTGATGGTTAGGAAAAGCGAAAAATAAGTCCTAAAAGCAGTCTTAAAATACATAACACATCAGCATGTTTATATTACCTAGATGTCAGTGGAATTACTATGCATCTATGTTTGTTTAGACCATCATCTCTTTCAAATAAGATGTGACTGACATTTATATTAAAACAAAAATATATACTGTATACTGTCATAACACATCTATTGAAACTTTATGTTGCCAGTTAAAATTGCCAGTCCTTTTTAATAGCACAGATAATACCAAAGAATGCTTAAAGAGTGACATTCAGTATGACAGAATACAGTATTTGATTTTTTCAGTCATGATTATTTTATTATTTTTAACTGCCTTTTAGAATCAGCAGGGTTTAATTATCTTCCATTCTCCCCACTTCAAGCCTTAACTTTTAAAATTGTCTACTTTTCCTTTGAAAACAACATTCCTAAATCTGATTTCACTTAGATAATCTAGGGGTTTTATTTTGAAACCCTCTTTTGTTCTCCCTGCCCCAGAAAATAATGCAAACTCTGAGTCAGTGGTGACGTGATAATGATAACATTGCTGGCTAAGAAACTGAATTCAAATTGAGCTCAAAGCTGCACAGAGAGATCACATTTGGATTAGAAGAGAACTGCACACTGACAGCCCGAGAAAAGGCTATCTCATTTTATAGGAGATGATACAGCCATACCTCTGCATTTAAAACATACTGTGAGTTGTTAGATCCCACCTCATCAGTAGAGTGATTACTTCCATTTTTTACATTCCCACTAACAAAAAAGAGTGTTGCTAAAAATTAAATGCTTCTAAACATAAAAAAAAAAAAAAGGAAAAAGTACAACTTTAGTGAATAAAATTATAATAATTATACTCTGCAAAACACCAGATATACCAGCAGAGAATGCTGATGCGACTTTTGGGATCTTCAGATTTCACACCTGAAACCACAGTTGGGAGCCGAGACTCCCTACAGTTGTATCACAAGAAAAGTCAAGTCAGTGCACACAAATGAAAGACTAAAGATGGGTGCAACTGTGTATTAAACTGTCAAATCAACAAGATATTATAGAAAATGTTTAAGAATCTCACATAACTAGTATGTTAAGAATTGTTGTTGGAACTGAAGATGACAATTTGGAGCATAAAACACCCAAAAAAAATATGAAAAGCCCAAAGCAAATAATGGATGCACTTCAAAGCACAGATGTAAAACATGTGTAATTAAAAAAGTTTGTATTTTCGAAAAAAAGTCACAACAATCTAATACCTAATTTGTGGTTTAATACACACCTCTTGTTTCTACAGCATGAATACATTTCCTCACGAAGTTGAAACCTGCTTCATTTAAGAACACTATAAAAAAAAGGGTAATTACTTTCCAATATCAATATACACAATCTTATGTTTATCTACACTTCCACACTAGTCAAGGAGGGCTAATATATGGTTATCCATAATATTATAATACTTGTTCTGCAACAGGGTCTTTATAGATACATCCACAACTCTGTAATCAATCTGTACCATTAGAAGCTTAATATTCTACTGTCTTAGGGATCTGTAGCTTCTCTAAAGATACAGTTGAAAGCTGCTGAGCAAAATGCTCTTAAGAGTCCGGGACCTACATTATGACCAGAATATATTAATTGTTTTTAATAGAACAATATTCTTTGCTCCTTGTATATGCATATAATCACTCATAAAATGGTAATGAAGAAGAACAATCCTTGTTAATCCTTGTTAATGAGTTTAATTAGTCATCTTATTACAAGTGAAAGTATTTCTCATTAATGTTGAATCTTCAATACCCACTGTTCTAACTACCTAAATAAAACAGCATATTTGTCACCATTAAAATAAACACCATGATACAAAAAAACAGATAGTGGCTTACATTTCAGATTTTCAGAGTCTCAATTATACCTCCAATGAAGATGCATGTCCAAATTTTACAAATCTCTTTCTCTGAGATACATTATTTAAATTATTTTTACATATTTGATTTAACATAATATGGTAATAACCAACGTGCTATACTGTGCTAAGACAATTATGCACACAAATCTCATCGTACCTTTAAATACACTAATTTTGTTACTAAGTGTATATTTAACAGGGCCATATACACTTAAAACTAAAAAGAGATGTGATGGACCAAGGCCAACTGTGTGACGTTCAACAAGGTCAAGTGCTGGATCCTGCCCCTGGCTCACAACAACCCCAGGCAGTTCCACAGGCTGGGGGCAGTGACTGGGAAGCTGCCCAGTGGAAAAGGACCTGGGCGTGCTGGCACACAGCAGCTGAACATGATCCAGCATGTGCCCAGGTGGCCAAGAAGGCCAATGGCATCCTGGCCTGCATCAGCAGTGGTGTGGCCAGCAGGACCAGGGCAGTGACCATCCCCCTGTGCTGGGCACTGCTGAGGCCACAGCTCCAATCCTGTGGTCAGTTCTGGGCCCCTCCCTGCAAGAAGGACATTGAGGGGCTGGAGCGTGTCCAGAGAAGAGCAGCGGAGCTGGGGAAGGCTCTGGGACACAAGTCCTGTGAGGAGCAGCTGAGGGAGCTGGGGGTGCTTAGCCTGAAGGAAAGGAGGCTCAGGGGGGACCTCATCACTCTCCACAACTGCCTGAAAGGAGGGTGCAGCCAGGTGGGGGTTGGCCTCTTCTGCCAGGTGACAAGGGACAGGACAAGAGGAAATGGCCTCAAGTTGTGTCAAGGAAAGTTTAGGTATCTAAAAAAGTTATTTCACAGCAATACAAATAAAATGTAAAATAATGTTTTTCTCCCACATGTGTATCAAGAAACTGTAACATTACAGAAATCTAGCAAGATATGGCAACTCAGCATAAAGAGCTTACTTTCTTCCTTCTTGCTAATAATGGCTGGCAGTGTGTAGATCTGGAAAAACAAAACAAAACAAAACAATAATGCAATAGGACAGTGTTTGTACTTTAAATCCCTTATTGCCAGGTTTGTGAGGAGTTGCATCATGCTAGGTACTGAATTGCTGTCAGGGAAGTCCAAACCTTGCCTTCCATGATCTCTTGACATTTACTGCTTCAGCACACAGCTGGGTTAACAGCTCCGTGCTACCATAATGCAACTAATGCATTAGAAATCAGATTTACTGAGTCCAAATGGGTTAAATTTCAAAAAAGCTTGTGATTATAATTCCTCTACTGGTTCAGGCAAACAAGAAACATGAAGAAACACTTATCAAGTTCATAAAATCAATGAATCAACCATTATTTCCCTATCAGATACAGGTCTGACATCACCTTCATTTCAGTGACTACTTTAAGAGCATACAAATTGTGGGAAGAAAACTCAGACAAGCCCATCTCTCAGTAGCTTTCAACAATTGTTTCTGCTCTCTGCAATGCCCTTTGAGATAGTACTAACTGTTTATTCCATGAAACTGTCCAAAAGATGGTTGCTCTTTACCACTGTAATAATAACCACTTCACATACCTGAACCATGAATCCTATTAGACACTATGCTATTATATTATCTAAAATATTATTCTTTAAATATCCTAACATAAAATGATGACATCTATAAATGTATGTTTAAATTAATAGATCTACTTTTCTACTTTGTAGTTATCTTCACTAGGTACTTACATTAGAGTCTCACAAAGAAAAAACTCTATTTGTTGGTATTGCAACAGAATATCTGAAATGTATGCTAGCTTCTTTCTGTAATATGTGATCCAGAAAACTGTAAAATGAAAATTTAAAAATATCCTTACTGGTTCCTTTCCATCCATAGCTTCAAGCCAAAGTTTTCGGTTGGATTCTGAAAAAGCCTGCAGTGTGATGATTCCAGGTCTGTTAAAACCACACACATTCACTGAAGTTACTGTTTTTCTCAAACAGTATCCAAAGTCAGAATCCACATCCATAGTGATGTGGATATATAAAAGACAGACAGAACATAGAGAAAGCTGACAGCTTTTGATATAACAGAATAATTTTGAGCTAAGTATAAAACACCTGTTTTTTTAAAGTTTGCTAACTAGTCATAAAATATTTTCTAAGAGAACAACAACAAAAGTCAGTCTATTTATGATATTTTAACACAAAAATTAATTCAGTATTTCTTTTTATTCCCAAGATTGAAAAAATACTTCTACAAAGTACTGTGTGCCTCTATCTTAAATACAGGAAATCTATTATCATGTATGTGATGTAATTATAGTATACAGGAGTAAGTGGAAAAAAAATTTTGGATGTAGTTTTCAAGAAAAAAGTACTACTGTAGATTTCTGAAAGTAATAAAGATTTGTACAGAATATGCTTATTAACAAGTACTTATAAAATATTTATAACAATATTTATGATCTGTTTCTAAAAGAGGATAGTGAGTTTTGCTACAAGTTCCATAAGAATCCATGTGGTATCTGCATGCAAACATCATGTAGTAAAGACAACACATATGCTAAGTAGTGAATTTAATTAAAAATTAGGTTTGAACAAAGAAGAACTAAGTCCTGAAAGCCTAGTTTGTCTATATACAAATATATTGGTAAACATGTGTTCCTATTACAGGAGTAATTATTATCTCTTGTTTGCAATTATTTTCAAATTGTTAACACAATAGAAACAAACCTCTCAAATACTTCAATATCGAAACAGAAACGTTTATCAATTGAATCTGTCTTTCTCCTGATGCAAGATTTTAGCTTGAACATTTCTGATGAGCTTGTGATGAGGCCATTCTACAAAACAACAAAATGTAATTAGCACAGGCAGTACGCTTATACACCTTGGCATCATCTGAAATTTAATTGCAAAAACAGTCCAAAGAATGTGTCTGAACATAGGGATTAAAATTATTTAGAAATATACACAGTATTTTTTTCTGAATATTAAGACTACATTTAATAGCTTTCTTTCTCATATTTGTTATTTAATCATTATATTTCAGAGAATTCCCTAAATTCAAATCTTACAAACACCTGTGTATATAACTTGATTATCTGCATGTTAGGATGAAAATAAATTAATTCTGCCAACTTTCACATGCAGATAAAAAGATTTCTGAAGAGTAAAGCTGACTAACTCCCAGTTCTGGCTACCATGATTGTGAGACCTTGCTGTAACGCTGGCAAGGCTGACACAACTGGGGATTCTGAGGAATGAGAGGAAGAAAATGTCACTCCTGTCTTCAAAAAGAGCAAGGAGAAGGATGTAGAATCATACAACCATTCAGGTTGGAAAGGGTCACAACTAAACCATCTACAGATCTTTTAAATAATTCCAGGGTTGGTGACTCAACCACTTTCCTGGCAGACTGTTTCAATGCTTGTCAACCCTTTTGGTGAAGAAATTTTTTGTAATACCTACCTCCCCTGATGCAGGTAACTTGAGGCCTCACATCTTATGGGGAACTATGGGCCAGTGTGCATCACCTTTATCCCTCAGAAGGTGATTAAGAGAATAATCACAAAAAGCATTTCTGAACATATTAAGGGCAAAAAGGTGACCTGAAGCAGTCAGCATGAAATTAATAAAGGAAAAATCACCAAGATCAACCTGATAGCTCTCTACAGTGTGTTGGATGGCTATGTATGATGTATGATGGAAGAACAATGAATAATGCTTATGTCAACTTTAGCCACGCTTTCCACACTACATCTTACTGCATCCTCAGAGACAAGTACAGGTGAAATATGGGTGATGTGAGGTGAAGTTGACTGGACAGTGCCCGAACTGCTGAGTTCACAATAGAAGTCCAACTGCAACCAGGCACTAGTGGTACGCCCATGGGTCAGTACTGTTCAGCATGAATAACACTAAGTCCAGGCACCAGGATAGGATGAGGCTGACAGCATAGAGAGCAGCTTGGCAGAAAAGGAATTTCAGGTTCTGGTAGGCAGCAAGGTGACGATGAGCCACCATGTGATGTTGCTGTAAAGCAGGCCACCAGCCTCCTGGGATGCATCAGGCAGGGTACTGCCTGCAAGTGAGGAAAGAGATCTCCACTCTCCATTCAGCATTGGTGAGGGACACCCAGAATGCTGAGCCCAGTGCTGGGCTCCCTGGTACAAGAGAAGCAGTGATGTGCTAGAACAATTCCAGCTAAAGGCTATCAAGGTGATTAAGGACTTGAAGCACAACTGCCTGAAAGGAAGCTTTAGCGGGGTGGGGGGTCAGTCTCTTCTGCCATGTCTTAAGTGAAAGAACATGAGGGAGAAGCCTTAAGTTGTGCCAGAGGAGGTTCAGATTAGATATTAAAAAAAAAAAATCACTGGAAGAGTGGTTAGGAATTGTAATAAGTTAACCACGGAGAGCCACCATCTCTAAAAGTGTACAAGAAGTGCCTGGATATGGCACTGGGTTTAAGGGTGATTATGGTGGTGCTACACTGATGGTTGGACAAAAACCTTGAAGGTCTCTTCCAACCTTGATGATCCTGTGATCTATCATATGAGGAGAAGCTGAGAGAGCTGGGACTGTTTTGTTTGGAGAAGAGGGATCACATCAGTGACTGATCTACATGGGAAGGAAAGTAGACTGAGTCAGATTCTTCTCAGTGATTCTTCTCAGTGGGGCCCAGTGGAAGGGTGAGAGGCAATGGGCATAAACACCAATACAAATAATTCCATTTGAACTTTTTTATGGTGGTCCAACACTGGAACAGGGTGCTCCATCCTTAGAGAGATCTAAACCTGACCGGACACAGACCTCACCAACCCATTCTGGTTTCCCCGAATTGTGTTTGTATTAGTGATTTCCAGAGCCCCCTTCTGAACCTCATCCATTCTATGATTCTGTTCAAATGTGATAAATTTCATATGCATTTACAACAACCACATTAGAGAAGTTATTTAATTTGTGGTTTAAATATGTCCTAAAAGAAATACTGCTTAAATATATATATCTGTGCTATATGATACATGCACTGCACAGCCTTATCTGTTTGCATTTTTTTCTTTTAGCAGTTCTTAAATGCTTAATAAAAAAGATGGAATATACAGCTGATGTATGTGCTCATGTACATATAACTCACCACTTTTCCAGCAGATTTTGTTTCAGCTGTACTCATTGTAAAAGTTTTTGTTCCTTTGTCATAAGTGCAGTAATGTTTTACCCATGTAAATCCAAGGGGTCCTAGAGTAAAGAGAGAGAGTATCAAAAGTAATTGTCATTTCACCACTATTACAGTTGGAATTAGAGTAGAAAAATGAAATATTGTAGCATCCACATGTAGGCTACTCCTTATTTTCTAATCTGAACATGTTGTTCAGGTATAATTTTCAAATACTGCAGCTTGATAAGGTTACCCAACAAAGTTCCAGCAGACTGACTTTTTTTGGCAACTGGATGGTTAACAGCATTCTATTATGGTAACAAGGCAGGAAAAAGGCAAGAGAAAACCTGAGGAGTTCTCTGTCTAGAAAATACAGTTATGATTTTATTAACCCAAGGGAAACACAACTCAGTATTAGACCCTTTCTCTTAGGGAAACCTGGAAGTCGGGTATTAAATGCAGAAAATTGTACGAAGTCACAAAATTAGTTATCTTCCCTTACTTTCAGAGCTCTTGTTAAAGGTAACAAATGGCTTTGGTAGTATCATAGAAAGGCTATTCTTCCACCTGTTACCTTAATGGAATGGGTAAAATGGTACCAGCTCAGAGAAAGATTTAATCTGACGTAGCTGAACACTGACAGGAGAGTCCTTTATATGAAGAAAAGCAAAGGAACTGCACACTCTAAAACACATTGGTTGGGATGGAATGCTGGTTGACAAAGACAGTGCCATCAGCAAGAAACATTGGCCATTTATGCCTAGGAGAGAGTCCTTCTGGGGAAGAGGTGGCTCTAACAGCGGTGCAGAACTGACCATGTCCACAAACTGACATTTGTACATGCTCACAATACCAAAGTACACTGTACTGAATTCGGGGATTCACTTATCTTCAATTTAGAGAGCCATAGGTGAGATCTATAGCAATCCCCAAGTAAGTGGATGTGTGCCTTATCCTGGAGAGGTCACATCACACTCCTTGTTAATCCTACTCCAAGTATAGGATCTCTGATGCAGGTATTTTCACTGCTGGATTATCCAGACCTTTGTTCAGGCACTGCTGTGAACCTTTAGTGAATCTAAACACAAAACCCTCTCAAGCTCAAGCTCAGTGGTATTTTAAATCTGATTCACAGTAATGCAGTTTAGATACAGGCATTTATAATATGTTCTTTGCTGTGAATTTTCACACAATTTCCAGAATTCTCTTCATATCCTAGAAGTATAGAGAAGATCTTCCGTATTTTCTAGAAGTTCCCTGTAGCAAAGAGAGCAACACAAGCTCCCAGATTCTTCAATGAGAGTTACTCATGGGGAAAACATGATACCGATTTTTTCAAGCTACAGTATACATGGACATATTAATATTCCCCAATTTATTGCTCCTAGCAAAACACTCCAAACCATTCACTGCTCAGTCCCTCCCCTATGCTTCCCCTCTTTTGCTAGTGGTGGGCTGGAGCGAAGAATTGGAGGCATAAAGGATAAAGATCAAGGGCTGAGATAAGCACAATTTACTGGAGACAGCAATGAAATAATAAAACAAACAACAGCAGCAAAAATATTAATAATAGAGTGCACAAGAGGCAAATGATTCATATGCTCATCACATGGAGATACCTGACAGTACCTGAGCACTCCCTCTGCCACCTTTGGGACCCAGAAAGGATCCCTTCCCTTATCTCCAGAAAATGATGAGGTGGTACTGAGTAATGACCTAGTTATGGCCAACTCCTGGCTACTGCAAAAGTTAACCCTGTCCTGTCTAGAACCAAGACAAACAGAATGAACTCTGACTTTAAAAAAATGTATTTTAATAGCTTTGTGTTTGTGTTTTTTTAAATGTGAAGAATTAAATTAAAATGTTGAAAAAAAGCTCTAGGAATTTTACTAGAGATACAAAAGTTTTGCCTTCTCAATGTACCCAAAAAGGTGGTGGTTATATGAGAGACCTAATCAGTCATGTAAATCAGATGTCTATCAATCCAGAAACATAGTTGTGGGAATTTATGCAGCCTGTTATGCTGACTTTGAGAAAGCTCTCCTATTGCCTGTGTTCTGGAAGAAAGTCAAGTCATGAATTGAAAATTCAAATGGTAATGTACCTTCAGAAGTTAGCTGTTCTGCTCCTATATTTTAAGTTATTTTCACTTAGTATAACAAAATCTGTTATTTGGAATTGATTTTTCCTCTGATGGCAATTAATTATCTCCTTTAGCATAAGGTGAATGAGCACTCCTAAAGCAGTTTTAGATGAGTTTAGAAGTCACCTTTTTCCATTAGAAAAAATGTAGCCAGACACCTGTATTACAACTTTAAGCTTGTTACTCTTGGCCATCCACCTGAAAGAAAACAATTTATTGCCTATTGCCATTTAAAAAAAAAAATCCTAAATTTACCACCATCCATATCAATAATAGATACATACAGAATTTACTCTCAAGAATAACAAACATTTAACCCAGTTGCTCACAATTAAACAAGAACCTATAGGATAAGAGTGGTAGGCAAGTAAACTTGCATGACAAGGAATTACACAACTAGTACCTTTCCCACTACAGAGTGATTACAGACTCTGTTACTCTAGAATAAAAATTTATTTTCAGTAAGAAGATGTCAAGCTGGCCTCTCACCATTTAATAAAGCACAGCATGTGCCGAGTGCTTCACTCCTTTTCTCTCTCCCCCATTAGCACAGCTCAGTGTTATTTCCACTTAACAGAGATTTCTTTCATGATTATTAATCAATTAAAAAATAGACTGCATTCTTAAAACTTGCAGCTCTGCTGAGGATAAAACTGGCTGTGGTTAACTCTGGTAAGATGGTACTTAGATGACCTTTTCTTACATCTTTGATTGCCTTTAAGCCTATTTTCATTTAAGACAGCTGGGTCAGCGGAAGTCTCTGGTACAAGGTGCTCCTGATGGCTGAACGAAAGGTGCTGTTCAGGCAGGGAAGGTATGAGAAACAGAATGGGGCCAAAACAGAGTGCTAGGAGTTTGCAGCAAGGTGCAGGGCAGCCATCCAGAGCAGAGCTTGCTACCAATCAACTGCTGGGGCAAACAACAGCATGGAACTTCCTTTTTTGTACTTACGTTTCTCCTGCACATAGAGGTAGCCTTCCATTGTCCATTGACTTGGTGGTCTGTAATCTTGGTTGGCTGATTTCATTCTTTGCATGAGTCTTTCCACTTCTTGCCTAGTGCTTTCAAAGTTATTCCGAGTCTAATACCCAGAAAAGGAAACAAACAAATCCCACATTATCTCATGAAAGGTCTTAAATAACAATGAACAACTAATTACAAACAATGTCAAAGAGACTGTATTGCAGACAAAAAAAAGCATTTGCCAGAGACATAACAGGGGGGGAAAGGGGAAAAAATGCAATAAAGAATAACACTCTTCACTGCTAGAAGCCTAGAAATAACATAGTAATGACAAATTCAAGTTAGGCACACAATGGTAAGGAAAACATAGCTGAGAATAGCACCACTCTTCTTTCTGCAAGTCACAAACCTCAGACAGGAGGTAATTTCATATTTTTAGGTGTGCTTACACAGTATTTTGGCAACAGATACAGGCTTTCTCTCTATACACTCTGAGATTCTCAGACAGATGCCTGACTAAACTAGAAGCTGCTGACAGCTTAACCCTAAACCTGAAGTAGTAAGACCCACTGAAGCACTTAAAGTACATTGCAGAAAACACTAATTTGGATAAAAGCCAAGCTAATGAGTCCAGACAGCTGCAGTTTCTACACACATGGAAGAGACAAATTTTCTGTGTATCCGTATCTGCAGCGATACCACAGGTGCTGCTGCTCAGAACGGTCAGGTTACTGGCACTGTCATTAACAAGTTTTGACTTGGGAAACACTACAGTTCAATACCAAAAAAAAAAAAAAAAATAAAAGGGGGAGGTAAGAAACAACTGACAAAGTGGCAGAGGCATGCCAAAATCATGGAAGAAGTGTGTCTGTCTAAATATCACGTGTGTAACCAGGCAAGTAAAAAACAAACAATTATGGTATTAACAACCATGGTTTACCATATTTTCTTACATTTATATGTATATAAATGGCTACTTTTTCTTAGTGAAATCTGTGAGGCTAGGGTTCCCCTCCATGCATCTAGCATGGGACAGCAGAACAGAATTATTGTGAGTTGCCAGAGCTTTGATTGATTAAATACCAGATACTGAACACTCTGTTCCTGTATGTCAAAGAAAAGAATGAAGATTTTTGTAGAGACATGCATAATAGAGGAAACATATGATTACTTACAATGCCAGTTTTGGTCTCTGCTGTAAGCTCATCCTCCTCTCAGAACTTAAATTATTAAAATAAGTAAATATCTGGACTGAGGCACATTTTTCACCTTTTCAGTGAAACTGCTGTGCGACAACACTGACCTCTTGTGTCTTTATCTGAGAGCGTCTTAGTAACAAACAACACAGAAAACACAAAATTTGGAAGAACAAGCCAATGGGATGCTCTACAGGCAGATATCATTTGCATTTTGATCCAAAGAAAAAAGGTTAATCATCTAGTAAGTTCAGCCTTATTTCCTTGAGCAACATTTAAATTGGGATTTTTATACATGAACAAGAGATGTAAAAGAAAAGATGGAACTACAAAAATTTGTTGGATGTGTTTTTTCTTGAAAGAATGAAATGGACTTAACTTTGAAAAAAAATTTATTCTGGACTTTGATGTTACTTGTCAGGAAACATGTGGGGCTTGTCCAAGAGTGACATGTTGAAATTCACTTTTTGCCTTCAAAACAGAGCGTGTAAGCTTTGCTTAAAGGCAAAGTGTGTGTGTACAGGTATTTTTTACCTACTCATTTGTATGTCCTTGAAAGTGTTATAATCTGAATTACACAGTGAAACAAATATGAACTTGTATATAGGAGTTATGATGATATGAAAAGTATGTTGATTAAATGAATTTAAACTATCTCTGATAGCTATGAAAATTTTTGGGCAGTTTATGCCCAAAATGAGATCTTGTATGACTCTGACTACCAAATCCAGACTAATCTACAGCAAAAGGTCCATCTGCTCAGCTGAGTGCAACTCTGCACACAAAAAAAGGGATCCTCTCTTCTGCTGAAACTTAATGCTCATGAGAGCTGCTCACCATGGAGAAAGATCCCATCTACTATTCTTTAATGGTGTGGAGAACAGCCAGAGAATGGCTTCCAAGCATGCTTTATGTACAGTGGGAAGTTAGAAGACAGTAGCAGGACAAACTGTATCATTCTATACCAGTTGGAGCATTTTTGGTATCTCCACTTAGTCCAGAAGACAGGCCTCATTCCCAAGAAAGCTTTTATACAAGTTTAAATCTATCTAGACCATTGTGTTTTCATTGTTTTCCTAGTGCCCTGTTTTTCTTGTTCTTGCTCACAAAATTTTGATCTGGAAATCATATATTTACTACCCAAAGTTATTTGTTGTCAGGATTCATAATTACATTAACCTTATAAAAATAATTTTACCTATTTGTAAAATTATTTGTATACAAATATACCTATTTGTATATGAATTTGATTTCAGCTTACAAAAATATTGTAAGATTTAGAATTTCAATGAAGTACTATAAGTCTAGTTTAATATCCTGAACTAAAATTAAAAAGTTAAATTATGTAAATACAAATAATTCTTACATTCTGCAAATTGAACTGCAGCTGCTGCTTGTATGGTGCAAACTCCTGAGCCAGTTCATATCCTTCATGGTAAAATGTAAATAATCCTTGAAGAAAGGCCAAAAGCTGAAAAGGTAAAATTGAAAAGCATTATACATTTTTAACCCCTGGAACACTGTGCTTTTACACTGAAGAGCAAAGTTTTGCTAAGAAGGAGACAATGATGAGACCTTAAGAAAGAGAAATGTTACACATGCTTTTGTGCCAGGAAGTTGTAATTTCCATAATAATTTAATTCATTGTCCTAGTAATTTTATCTAGTATTTCAGCTGGAGTCTTTTCTAGTGTTCATTTTCCAAGTTCAAAATTTCAGAGTTCAAGTGGTTTTTGTTCAAAATATTTTTGCCCTTCTTCACAGTAATTGCTTGGGCTATGACCTATTTTCCACAAATGAGACTCTAGAAAGTACATTTTGGAAAGGTTAGCACAACACAGGAAACCCAGACTGTTTCTTCCTGCTCTGAACAAAATGCAAACTCTATCTGCTATGTCTGTGTTTGACTCCAACAGAACCACCCGAGCCTGCATATATCCAGCTGAAAAGTCCTTTTAAATTTTGATTAAAAAAATGTTCAAGTAGTAAAAGGTGCAACTAGATTTTAGCTCTTGAACTAATACATTCCTGCCATCTCTTAGTTTAAAAAAAATCTTCTAACTTGTTCTGTTTAAAATTTTAAAAGCGTTTTGACATTGCTATAAGTCACTTTACCTGCTGTTAAATAAAAAGCATTTAATTTCTTATCATGAACTGCTTTCTTTGTATATATAATTTAGCTTACAAAAAAAATCAAAAAACCAAAAAAAACCAAAACAAAACAAAAAATAAGAAAACAGCAAAAGAAAAAGAGAACTTATTTGGATTTACAATAAGAGGAGTTTTACAAAAAAAAAATTGCCTTAGTATATTATACCATTATCATCTGGGCTAGGTATCTGGCTGTCGTCTGACTCAGTAAGAAGCACAGGTATTCCAGAGAATAATTATTTTCCCCTTTTCAGACTTCTCTCTCTGGATGGGATGAATGATCCAATGGAAACATTTATCTTTCTTCATTGACTACTGAAGTAGTCTAGACTCAGGCAACAAAAATGCCATCGTTCATATTTAATGTGTTTGCTTTGTGCTACCAGTACCATAGATTATAGTAAGTGGAATAGTGTAAAGATGTAGTTTTTACTGTGCTTATATTTTCTTTAAATTTACTCTCAGCCCTACTTGAAGAGTTGTAGCTAAATTGTTTTGCCACCTCTCTCCCATTATTCTTTATGACACTACTGAGAGCCCGTTTACCTGCCTGCTCTTTGCTGCACTGGTAAGTTAAAGCAGTTGGAGATGAACAGACCACCAGTGTGGGCAGAAATACAAGGTGTGGGTGGGAGAAGGACTCTGCCCTTGGGTTTTACTGGTATTGCAGGATCAGAAACCATGGCCTCAGGCAGAGATGGTGTAAGCCCATGGCTGCCCACTAAATCGGTCAGAGAGTCTGAAGAATTGAGAAGATCCTTGGACATAAAAGCAAGTTTTTGTGGTGGCCTCTACAGTGGATGTGAATTCCTAAGCCATATTCCACCATCAAACAATGAAGGCAATGCAGTCTCAAGCAGAGGGCTCCACATCTTGTATAAATCAATCTCAGCTTAACATGATTCATCTGTCCAGCTGAAATCATTACCTCAGCTAAGGACCGGATCCTGAAATTATTATTCAACTGATTATTCAAGTGTTTCTGAGGAAAGTCCAAATACAACAGTTTATCTTAAAAACCTCCAATTGTGCAAACAGACAGAAAGAGCTCTATAATTTTCTGTAATTCTAGACTAGAATTCTAATTCTGTAATTCTGGAAATAACTACTTAAAGGAAAATAAAGAAAATTAATCTTCCTTTTTATGACTGAAGTACAAAACATGCAAATTATAACTAAAGCTCTGCTTTGGCTCCAGTTATGTGAAGCCTGCTCTCACAGTCTAGATTCAGTCACTCATCAGAGTCCCCACCTACAACTCCTTCAGATAGTGCAGCACAACTGCTCCTGTGCTTGCTTTGACTTGGTCCTGTCAAAAGTATTTGTGGATTAACAGAACCTGCAAGCAGGAGCCTGCTACTAAACCCACCCCTTTCAGCTGAAGAGACAGCCAGGAGTAACACTTGGCAAAACTGCAGCCAGATCACCCCACTGAGGCACACCAAAATCACGATAAAGAACTAGTGGGACAAAGTTTCAGCATGTCAGCTTATGCCTGACTTTCAAAGATCAGTTTAAAGAACATTTTAGGAAAATAAGATGTAATTCAGCCTCAATACTTAAAAGAAAAACATCTTACATCACACAAAACACTTTTACAGAGTACACTGAGAAATACCAAGGAAAATATTTAACACAAGATGGCAGCAAAGCTGAATTTATCACAAAGCAAAAATACAACAGGACCAAAAAAAAACCCCAAACCCAAAAAACCTTAGAAAAATCTGAACTAATTTTAATTAAGTTACTTCATAGGTATTCTGGCAGAGAACCTGGCCTTGAGGCTTTCCTGGTTAAACACTCTCTGAGCATTCAGAAAAATAGGAATAAAAGCATTATACAAGTCCTAGATCAGCTTGGTGCTGGCATGTGACACTGAGGATGCTATTCATTTCAATGTACATGTCACTAGCAGTAGAAAAACAGGAATCAGAAAATGCCTTGTACCCAATGGGTCTGTGCTGCTAAGACATCTCCAGAACCACTTCCATTAGAAGAGGTAGAGCCACAGCATTGTATGGAGGAGATTAAAAAGCCAAGGTCTTTTGCCCTAGGCTTATACTTATATTGACGTTTTCCTTTTGCTGGCATTAGAAGCAACACTGCTGCTAAAGGCAGGCTCATAATTCTAAAGAAATGAATATAAAATAGAACAAAAAATATTAAAAACAAGAATAGAAAACCAGCCCCTTTTCCTTTCAAAGAAAATTTTCAGAGTGCATTTTGAGGTGGTATTCACATATAAGGAAGTAGTTTATTGCATCAGACATTGTGATGCTTTCATATCAACAACTTTTCATTTTAATAAGGTTTTTACAGTTACCTCATTCTGAGTATCTAATCAGTAAAGACTGAGGTCTGAACTCCTTAATACAAAGCTACTCAATACACTAGAGCCATGAGGATTTCAACACAGAACCCGAAACAAAATCCAACTACTTGTTGAGACTTTATTTATTTTTATGTAGAGCTGCTGACCTCAAGCCTGCCTGGTCATTTCATTCTCACAGGAAGAAGACTATACTTAGGTTTCGGATAGGGGAGGAATTTAACCTTTGGCCTGCAGCACATCAGCCAGAAGTCCCTGTCTCCTTGTTTTAATTTTATTTATAAGAAGATAGCACTTATTCTTCAGATTAAAGTGAACATAGTTAATAATGCAGCAAATGTAGGAAAGGGAAATTCAAATTTAATGTCACTGGGAAGTCTCATGGAAATGCATAAAATTACAGACAGTGTTTTTCAGTAGACTGCCCATTTTTCTTCTCTCCAAATAAATATTTATCCAACCACCCCTCACATTTCAGATAATTTACTGCTTATGAACTTTGTGCCTTGATTTCTACAAGACAAGGAAGTCCTGGCATCACGAAAGGACAAAGAAGAACTTTAGGAAGGTGTTTGCATTGTTTTAACAAGCATACAACCCTCAGAAAGCACTACTGGATTGGACTAGCTTCTTTGGGATCACAAAAGAAAAGCTAGCAAGACAGATTATTGTCACTTATTTCTTTTTATTGTTATCCAGCTGTAAATTTGAACCCTAATTTATCCTTTGGAAAAAGTTTAAGTTCATTATCTGTATGAAAACTTGAGGGTTTGTTTCTTGGAAAAAATCAAGATCTAGGAGGATTGCAAATAGGAATATATCAATTACTCACAGTAGTACAGATTAATAACCTCTTTAATCAAGATGCAGAGAACAAAGAGAAACCCTGAGAAGCAGCTGCAAAAGTCTACTCTAAATATTATAATCTTCTATTAACTGTATGAGTCATTAGCATCTGTACACTAAAATCTTTCCCAAGTCTCCTCCAGGAGAGAACACACTCATCTTTTACTGACTTGCACTGTCCTAGCTGTAACTCACCTGGCAACTTTTGCTAGATTACTCCTCCCACTCTGGTTCTCAGACTGCATTTATCCTTGGGCATAGAAAACCTGAAGGTCTTGAAAGGACATACAATTTGCTTTTCAAGTTCTATTCCCACGTCACAAACTTATCCTTTTGCATCACAGTTTCCTCCTTCACTTCACTGACAGGTTTATTTTGTTAAACTTTCCTTCAGCGAGTCTTTTAGCAAGATGTCAGACTGAGAATGATCCGAAGATGTGACACGATGCTGATAAATCAGAGGCACAGGCAGCACATACACTAGTGACCCACAACCATTAGAGCTCCTGAGGAGGAATGTCCATACAGACACACCACCAGGCATCTTCTGTCATACACACATTCATAGAGAACACTGAAGAAAATTAATAATATGGCAATTTTCTTGATACTGGATTTTAAAGTGTTAGGCTTTGTCCTTATCTAGGCCTTTCATCTAGGAACACATGCTCATACTTTCAACATCGCTTACATAAACATGAATTTCAGAAAGCCTATTTTGAAGTCTTTGGGTATTTTTGGTTCATTTAGTTTGGGGTTTTTTTTAGGCTCATGGTATCACTGATTTGTGTTTTAATTTACTTTTTCACATAAGGTATATTTTGCCTATTGGGTTTTAGCAAATGCTCTTATTTCAGGATGTTGTATGCAACAGATTACAAACAAAAATTAGGAGTTTTGAAGATTCGAAATTTTATAACTGATGTTATAATTTAAGATCCATCTATATCCAGATTGATTATAAATAAATACATACCCAAAGTCAGAAGAGATTATCTGCAAGGCCTATCATTACCCAGTCCCCAGAATATTTCCTGTGCCTTCTCCTGGAACATTAAGTGTGTTATGGGCTGAAATGCCTACTGATCTGAGACAGTGTGGAAATGGATAAACTTAAAAGTAAATTTTACCTATTTTACCTATGTGCAGTTGCACAATATTTTCCAGTGTACGAGTTCTTTTCAATACAGAAAGTTTCTATTATGTTAAAGGACCATAAAGTCTTCTATAATAGGGTCAGAGCCAGGTCAAGATTGCTAGATTTTTCCAGGATGTGAGAGTTTTGCAGAAGGAGACAGAGACACACACTCTGGATTAATCCGTGACAGGTAGAAAAATGTTCTTATTTAGGAATCCGAGCAGAGTTTTAGTCTCAAAGATCTGGCAGCTGTATGCCATAAAGATAGGATTTCTGCAAGTACTGCTTGCTGTATCCAAGTTCATTAGTTTGCATCAATGTCAAACATTCAGAATACAATATGCTCTCATCCCATGGAAAGAAGGTATCTGAGAAGCTCTTCTTAGTGACACGGGGGGTCAGAGATGCAATTCTACCCATTTCACAGTCAAGAGCGCTGCTTCAGTAGTTACAGGGAAGCTGGGAGATGGTGTGGAGAAAAAGTGATCCTCGTCATGTTCCCCTTTGACAGCCAGCGCTCTGCTGTGCTCAGTGTGCTTAATGGGAAGGGACACAGGGCCCTGGAAGTTCTCTGTCAAGAGCTACAGGTACTAACTACACTGGCAAGCTGAGCCTGTCTGTATGACATGAACAGCAGTAATATTGCTACTAGGCCACATAAATATGCCAGCATATCATACTAAAGCTGCTTTTGGTACTGACTGATGCAGAAGAGTGGGACATGGAAACACAGCCCAGAAGGAAATCCCAGACTTAAATATGGACATTGAAACACAACTTGGTCTTACTCTTCAATGGCATGTCAGCATACGCTTTCCTTTATGTGCAAAGTAAACTAAAGGCAAATGACTCCACCAAGAAAAAGATGAACTCACCTGTCCTACAGAAAAATAGATTTTTCACTTAACTTCATGTGTAACTCAGAACAATGTCTGTGTATACTGCCTACCCAATATATTTAAATTAAAAACTGGCTCAAAATTGGAGCCATTAAATTATAGTATTAGGAAACATTGATTATGTGTTGCACAGACACAACATTACATGATGTCCCATTAAAATGTTACCCACACTTCAATTCATCAGACATTTCACTTCACAGTAGATACTAAACTCTTACATAATCCTTCAATAAACATGGAAAGAGCCCAAGCCAAGATCTTAATGTCTGTCTATATACATAGAACCTGCATTCAAAACTTAAAAAGGGAGAAAAAAATTGATATTTTAAATTCAATTTTCAGCTTTAAATGCATGCATTCTAAAGAAAATAAAAGATAAAACTTACAGGCTCTACAAATTCAAATTTCTTTTTCTCTTGAACTTCTTGGATTTTAAAAACATATTCTAATGATGCTTCATAAAAGTTCTGATGTTCTCTGTCAATCTGTGTATCTGCCTACAAGACAAAATTAAATATGGACATTAGTTTAGTCTCATTATTGCTTTAAAAACAGGTAATGTTATTAACAAACAGATCTTCCATAACATTATTTTAAAACTTTTATGGAGTTCAGTTTTCTTTCTGAAAATTTGAATACCTACTTAAAAAAAACTAAATGCAAGTTTAAGAAGCTTACATTACACATTTCTGCTGATGCCTTTTACTCAGTCTTTTTTGGTTTCTTCTTTCTTTTTACTCTTTAATATTCTAGTTTTTAGGAGAGCCCGGAGGAAAAGAAAGGTGGCAGCAGGTACTTGGTATATGTAGGTTTAGAAAAGCAAATAGAAATGAGCAGCATAGGAATCAAGGACAAAAAGAAGATAAATACTTCTACTGGAATATTTAAGTATCATATGCATTGAAATTGTATCTATTTCTCAAGTTCCCAAAAATGTGTTTTCTTTCTTAAATACGGTGTCTTTAACAATGACATCTTGCAACTTACTATTTTATAGCATGAATCATATGTACTTGGAATGTAAACACATTAAAGTGTCCCTAACCTCATAAATCAAATATATTTTGAGTTTTAATTTTCAAGCAACAGAACTACAAGGCAATACTTGTCAGAAATGCCTAATACCACCCAACATGGAGATCCAGTATCAGAACAGTGTTTTCTGTCTAAATAGCTAAAGAATTAAGTCTTATCAGCTGACAAAGTATAATAGGCTTTTATCCTCAATTTAAACAAGCCACAGGAGAGGGAACTAACAGACAAGCAATGTAGCACGTAGATAAGTGTTCAAAGAAGACATGCAAATTCCATTTTAATTCATCCTTCTTCATAACAAGTAATTTTCTCAAGCAAATCCCTTTTGAGCTCTATTAGGTAGATTTTGCTCTTTAGTCAAAATATTAACAACACGAACAAGATCATTCCACCTGTTTTTGATGTATGTCAGTTAAAATATAGAAGAATACTTCTGTACATTTTCTAGTTTAATTCTGGCATTAAAAATAACAAATGAGGAGAAATATGATGTTGTCTTCCCTTGACAACAAACTAGAAACCAGCAAACACATCATAGAAGAGATTTAATACTTCTAACAGTACAAAAGCAAAAAGTCAGTGTTTTCCTTCAGGCAGGATTTGGCCATCAATAGCACCATATATAATTAAGATTGCTTCTCTGCTCAAAGACAAGCTACTATTGTGATTTGGCAGTACAGGCTCTTAACAATATTGATCCACCTCCCTAGCCCAGTGTTCTAATACTACTTCAACACATGGGCCTCAAGGATATGTTTCAAATCATCCAGGACCAGCATTTCCTTCCCATGTCTATTTAAAAAACCCCCCAAACCAGTGAACCAATAATATGAAGCTGAAATCAAGCACTCAAAATTCCAATAATGAATCGTTCTATGTCAAAATTAACTCTGCCATTTGCCATTCCTACAGTATGTTTGGCTACTGTTTTCCCTGATAGTCTGTTAATAGTTTTATTTTACAAAAATAATATATCACAAAGACAGTGCTGCATAGTTGAACAGAAACAGTTGCCACCACTTTGGGACATGATCCAACAATGCCTTGCTCACACAAATGCCATTGATAAGCACTTGAAACAGGCCTCAGCTCTCTCATTTAATTGTTTGTAAATAATTAAACATAGTTTTAGAAATTGTCTCTTTTAGGCTTTGCCTCAGAAGAAGTATTTAAACAACTAATTAGATCCCTACTCTGAACAGCATTTAAGCAGGTTGCAGTTGTAATGGTACTTACAACAACCAAGCGCCATCTCAGAAATGGTTTGGGGCCATAATCACCACCAGCGAAGAGGGACTAAATCAGAATTCCCCAAATATATATTCTGTAGAAGCTTATGAATTTGTGTTAACACCAAAGGATTCAGATTTGTAAGAATTGCTTTGAAAGTGATCTTAAAGTTTCAAAAGCTGAAAGTAATTCCATGTTTTCTGTGACTTCAAACTGCATGTAAAAAACAAAGAGATCTGATGGATATGATTTTGAGTCTTTATCTGTATGATATATAGTTATAGTGTGTAATATTTTCATTGATGTAGGCTATCATCTCAATATATACACCAGAACTTCACATAAGCTTTGATACTGATTCAGGAACAGATTACAGAGAAATTAAACCCGAAGTTTATTAGATTTCTCACATCACTCAATTCTGCCCATTTTCTCCTTCACTGTAGGCTTCTGTAGACAGTGAAAAGATGCTACTAAGTTTCTTTTCGATGCTATAGGAAAAAAGCCAGTCACCTGTGTAAACTGCACCAGCAGTCTTGAAGGCTCTTAAAATATCCAACATATTTCAGTTAGAATATATACAAACTACTCTCTACAGAATATGTTTCAACCATTAAACTTCAGGTGCCTAATTAAGGTGGTCTCAACTGCACTCAAGTGGGACACATAAAAGAACCCAACAGAGTACAAAATCTTTGTTCATCCCAGTACACTTTAACCCACATAATGTGATGAGGTATCAAGAAACCTCATCAATTCAAGGCAGCAGTATTTTTCCCACGTAGCATTCAATAAATGCTATTTCCACCTCCCTGAATACATGACATTGGCTTCAGGCATGGACTTTCCATCTCCTGCCCTGACAGAGCACCAAAGCTCCAGCTGCCAGCATTGATTGGTTCTTTGCTCGTACCCTGTTCTGCTGTGGGCTGCTCCAACAAGCTCCATCGTGGACATTCGGGCTGTTAATGGGGCTCACCCAAAGCGCTCAGGGATGCAAGTCAACAGCTATCTTGTATTTCAGGTCAGGAACGGAGCTTGGCCTCCTTTTACTTATAATACAGACATAAAGGCCAAAAGTCTCCCAGGTTAACAATTCTGGCACTGATTTACTTTTGTACCTTCTACTTAAGGTGGGTCTATATTGCTGATTCAGCACATCTAAAACTGTAGAAAACTGGGGAAGACAGAAAAGCTAAGTTATGCCCTTCATCCTTTACAAGGGAGGCATCTAGAAATAAGAAAACCTCAGCCTCAGTTACAAGATTTTAAATTTAGAGGATGTCACTTAAGGACATACTGGAAAAAAAAAATTTTGGTTTTCCATTAGTTTAGAGATGTGAGCCAAATCCATTGTTATTCCACCATAGCTTATTAGATTCACAGTTGTTACTTTGCACTTCAGTTGCTTCTTTTAGGCTGTAATTATTCTCATGCCTCAAGAGTAAAATACTTCATATAATTTGTTTTGCTTCTATTCTAGAGCAAATTAGTGCTTAAGTTCACTTTTCCACAATTTGGTAAGAATTTCTTTTTCTTTTAAGCTGGGGCTTATCCTCTAACAGAACTGCTTCTTCATCAATACGTAACATACTAAGGAAAAGTGAAACCTCTGAGATACAAGTGGAACAATTAACCAATCCTACTTATCTAGATTGATTTTTATATAGACAGCAACAGAAATTCAGGCATATTGACATTATTAGAAATTTTTATCTTCTAAGCCCTATTTTACTTGAATTGTAATATTATTGGTAAGCATGAAAAAAATCCTATGACATGTGATTGACTGATGGCCAATCAGTCACCTGATGAATTTTCACCTTTGGTGAAAATTCCATCTACAATCTAACCCCCATTATTTAAGAGCCACCATGACAACAGTAACCCCATCAAAATGATTTTAAATTATTTTTGGCACAATCCCCAAAGTCACTGATATCATATTGCTGGGTCTACTGTAATTTGCTTCAAAGACAAGTCATATTCACTTCTACCAGCATACTGAAAAGCCCTGGAATCATCCTGTTAAACTAGAAGTCTTCAGGTTTTTTTTTTTTTTTGTTTTTTTTTGGTTTTTTTTTGTTTGTTTGTTTTTTTTGGGTTTTTTTGGTTTTTTTTTGTTTTGTTTTGGTTTGGTTTTTTTGGGGGGGGTTGGGTTTTTTTTGTTTGTTTTTTTTTAACAGAAGAGAATTAGCTGTGCAGACTCTTCAAAGCTGAAGTTACAGATACAATTTCAGGCACCACAATCTCAGAATAAGATGAAAAAGAGGAAAAATAAGCAGAAAAGAGCAACATTACAGTGATCTCAGTTCAGTCTTCTGGACTGGAATTTTTGTAAAATAGAAGTGCAATTTTATCAGTTAGTATATCAAATACCAAACCTAAAAGTAATTAATTAATTTGCTATCCAATATCCCACATATAGCTTCTAAAACTGACACTTTTATTGTACTAGTGTAATTCCATTGTAGTAAACAATAAACATTAGCTGTACTTGAAATACATAAAGTTGCAAACATAGAACATTGTTTTGTTCAAATATTTAACTCTTACTTGGGTCTTATTCATCCCAGTCAAGAATTTATAGTCACAAGAAGCATTTCAACCAGAAAGCATCACAATTTCACATTAATAAAATACGGCATGTCTTGAAGAGAACCAGTTTGTTATCATGATTTTTCTATGCAAATGCAAAATTAGGTAAGTGTGTGTTCAGTTCTTACATCTTGCAAATGAGATTCTTTCTTCTTGGCTGACAAATTTAAGTGCTTCTCTAAGATGGAATAATATTTCTCACTTTCCTTGTCAAACTTCTTCTTCCCATCCTGAAAAACAAAACATTCCCAAGTAAAGTATTGGACTAAATATCACAGCTAACTTAAATTAAAAGAAATAACAGGTGCCAAAATATGCCTCATTATGAAACCACTTTTGTTGTTTCCAGTATTTTTAGGGTTTACTTCAGAATTGGACCTAAAGATAGTAGGAGAACTGCTTCAATTATTAAAAGTAATAGTAAGCAGGATTTTTCCCATAAATAACAAGCCCATACAACAGACTCACATGGTTTCCCCCAGTAAATATATATGAGATTTTATGCAAGTGATATCTTTTTAACCAGATGCTTAATATAAAATAATCTTCCCCAAGTTTTCTAAGAGTACCTGTCACACTGTCTTTACAAAAGAAAAAAAAAACAACCAAAAAAACCAACCCAAAAAAACCCAAACACCCCCCCAAAAAACCCAAACAACCCCCAAACCACCAAAAACCCAAACAAAAAACCAAAAAAACCCAACCCCTCCCGACTAAAGAATCCCCCCAAAAAACCCAAAGAAATCTCCACTGTGGAGGATACAGGTGAGTGTTAAAAGTGTGATAAAGATATAGAAGTATTCTTTTCATTTAAGACGAATACATTTATTTTCCACTTCTAAAATACGAGGATGATGAAAAAGCATATGTGTGATTGCAAAAGGAAATTGGTCCAAAATTCTGTTTCCAATAATATTTCAATGTGTCTGAATATTTAAGCTTGTCTCATTTAAAAGTTATCCTGCCTTTTTCCCTTCCCACTCCTCTTTGTTTTTCCCATCATGTGCAGCCAATCCTCACATTTCTACTATAAAGCTATTTTGATACATAATACAAAAGAAAGCTACTGCTTTGAGTAAATCAAGAAACATTTTATTTTCTGCAAACAAATGCAGATTTCATACTTCAAAACTTTGAAAGCCTGCTGTTCTGAAATTTAAATCTGAAATTTAAGAAAAACATAGGTTTCTCAAAAACTTTTCCATCCTTCAAGGAGTACCGAACTTCAAGAAATAGGAGAACTTATTGAAGTTGATATCCCATCAGAGTATCTTTAATGATAAATCTATAACTTTTAATCATAAAATTATATACTCCCTAAATAAAAGCAACCTTGTGCCAGGGATTATTTATAATCTTATTTAAGTCCTAATGATTAACAAGTGGAATCTTTAGAGAAAACAAAAAAGCTTCAAGACAAACAGTCCTACTCATGCATGTGGAAAAGCTATTAATGACAGAAAAACTAATTACTGGACATCATGCAGTAACATCAGGTCATTTTAAGAACTGTAGTGATTCTCATCCTGACCTCTTTATTCCTAGAAATTTTTATATACAAAAACAAATAACTAGTTTGCCTTGTAGCACCACCCTGTTGTCCTCAATCATATAATGGGAAAGTCAGGTCAGTCAGAGAAATCAGAAATAGGAGGAAGATTTTAATGACATGAACTAAAACTTATCAACCAGCTGTAGCAACAAACCATTTACTGATTAGCTCTAGTGACTAAACCTTACAACAGTAATTATAGATTGTAAAACACATAATATACTTTCTATCCTGCACTAAGTTCGGATATATTTAGTAGAAAAATATGCACAATTTAGTGTTCTCATTACTGCCTTTAGTATGAAAAACATACACAATTTAATGTTCTCACTACTTCACAACAGAGATATCTTCAAAAGGTACCAGAAGGAAAAGAAGGCACTCAACCCAACAAAATATTAAATAACAATACAGAATAACTACTAATGCCTTTTATATTTAATTACAGATAAGCAGATACCAGGACAAAAAGATAAAAAATGAAAAGTAAAAGACTGCATTTTGTTTAGCAAGTAAAAAAAAGCTATAAGAATTATCTTCCAAAATCTTTCCCAAACACATTCTTAAAAGAGAGAAGGCAGAAGGCCAGAGTTGCAGCAAATAACTTTTAAGTCAAGAAATCAACTTATGTGGGACTGAAATCATAGGTCAGTCCCACAGCCACAGTTTTATTGGATAATACTCAAGTGTTTATGATGAAGCAAGAGCAATCTGAGTATCTCAATAGCATGACCAAAGGTGCTTGTGTACCTCAACAGCACCTTTGGTCACCAACAGAAATTCAGTTCAGTTGATCACCAAATAAAAGGTATACTGTCTTATGTTCTGAGACAATGATGTTATGTGCTGGACTAGAAAGATGAACCAGATTATATTAAAATCCAAGCGACAAAGGTGTCAAAGCCATCAACTTCAGGAAATACTCAAGGGCAAACCTGATGC
Source organism: Regulus satrapa (assembly GCA_013396955.1). NCBI lineage: Eukaryota > Metazoa > Chordata > Aves > Passeriformes > Regulidae > Regulus > Regulus satrapa. The sequence goes on along the minus strand of VWZN01000253.1, from coordinate 206,322 downwards.
AATGAAAAATGTCAAGAGAATTAGTCTTTAGGTGTTTTTTCCCTCATGTAACTGTAAAGTGGGAAAGGAGTCTGCCTGATTGCAGTATTTAAGCCTTTGGTCACAAGTTTAGTGGTGGATATCTTTTCCACTGGACCAACTACCTCAAAAGGTAAATTCACACAGCCTTTGATAATGAGGCCTGGGTGCTGATAGCACATAATGCACATTTGGACTTGATGTTCTGCTTGCCTTGCTGTCTCAGATGTCAGACCAAAGGAATGAACCAAGGAGACATGGACTGCTTCAGCTAGTATCCCCTTCCCTTCCCTTCCCTTCCCTTCCCTATTTATGATACAAACAGCAGGTATGCACCTTGCCCTGTGAACTCTTTGTCTCAGAACCAAGGTGATCAATAGGTAATGAATAACCCATGAGCCAGAGCTCATGTTGACACAAACATAACTTTGACTAACAAGAGCTGGAAGAGTCTGAAGTCTCAGCTGCCTGGTGAAAGTCAAAGGAAAAGGTGTGACACCAGGACTTTGCCATCTGGAATACCTACATACAGCACATCAAATACATGAGGGCAATGCCCAAGAGGGCATTGATATACCCAATGTGGCTCCCATTGCACTGAATCAAATTGCTTTTATTTTCTGCTATGATCTATAACAAAACCTGTGAATTATGCATCACACCCTCCCTATATACGTAAAGAGGAAAGCAAATTATAAAAAGACCACATTTAAACTGATAAGCCCCCCTTCCTGCCAGGAACAAGAGAATAACAAGTTCAAATAAACTCATTATGGTTTTAAGGCATATTGTATCTCATATGAAGCTTCATAAAGACCTCCACGGCACCACCCATAAGGAAACAATTAATATAAAGGCTCTCATGGTCTTCTGCCAGCCCTCTCCCAGACTGCACCTCTACACTGCTCATCCACTGCCTCCATAGTTTTTTATACCAGTTATGTTAAAGAGAAAACTACAAACTGGAGCTTGCCTGTCACCAGGACACTTCTAGCACACAAGTGCAGTGTTTTCAGAGACAGCACATCTGATCAACTTCTTCCTCCTCTTCCACATTTAACTTAACAAAACTTTCTCCCTTCAAAGGTAGAAGTTGATAAAGTAAAAAGACTAACAGAAGTAAACTGGGAATAAAGATCTCCAGGCAATTTGGACTGCACTAGCATCTTTACCCAGTGATACTCCCAGAAATAAGTTTGCAGCAGGACAGTGTTTCTGGAATTGCTCTAATTACTCAGACATGTTTCTGGGAAAAGTATAAAAAATGCTGACCCCAACAGGTGGACAAGTTTCCTTTGCTTGGAAGGTGCTCCATAGGGCCAGTGAAACCCACATATTCGGATGTATTGAAACCTCTGAAATCTGTTTACTTAATAAAAACAAAACAAACAAACAAAAAATATACTCAGAAGCAGGTGATTCATGTTCATAAACACGTCAGCTTAAGCCAGAATAGTTCTTTTCTCACACATTCAGTGACTCTTAGCACACAGGCACATCCTAAGTGGAGTCACAGACTCAGCTTATTCCAGCTTTAGCCTGTTCATCTGCAGCCCTCAAAACACTCTTACACATAGCCACTGACCAAAAATGAAGTATCTGAGTCCCGGTCCCAGCAATCTGTGCCCATACGACTGACAAATCTGCTTGTCCACATACTAGGAGGTTTCCAAAGAAAGTTTCCACATAAAACCATGTCCTCAAAGTTTAGTAGATGGATAATTGCTTTTGCCTAGATTCCACATGGGATCAAACCCCATGGAGAAGAGATGCGATTGGGTAAGAAAGCTTGTGCTGCACTGTTACCAGAACAGACTGCACCAGCCAATGACAAAAAGCTTAAGGACATGGCCATAAGGAAGATGCTAATTCCTAACCTCTGTACTGTGTCTTATTCCCTGCAGACTCTAACTTTCTTTCATCCTCGTATATCTTTCCTGCAAGTAAACCTCATTCTTTCTCTTTGCCCAGGGAAAGTATTAACAATTTCTTTCAAAATATCAGCTAGAACATATGAAAAAAAATTCCCACCCAAAATCCATGTGAGATAATTAGGAGGATGCAATAAAAAAATCTAATTACAGAAAAAGAAAAATTAGACAATATTAACCCTTGGCTTGTTTTACACTGATGTATAAGTCATCAATACCTTTTGTCTAGACTAAGTCCTGCTGACTGTAAACACTGTAAATGTCTCTGTGTAGTTGTTTAACCATTCTCAGGTGTGTCAAGCCTTAAATAAGTTTAAAAATATTTACAGTTTGAAATGCTTCAAATTTCTAGGAACACCATCAGAAAAGTCCTTAACCACACACTCAGCTTACAGCATTTAATAGAGCCTTACTAACTGCCAGTACCCTCTTGGGAGACTTAAATCATGTAAAACTGGACCCAGGTTCAATTCCTGGTTTTATTCTCTCTGCTCAGATTTCCGGCATAGTTTAATACAAAACTGATTAGACAATCTCAAAACCCCCCTATCTTTTCAGGTATAAGTTTTGCTTGAGCAACTTCTAATTATAGGCATGCCAGTTAGAAATTTAAATTAAAAGGTGTTTTTGTGTTCCTCTTGTTTTAAAAATATTTATGGCTGTCAAAAGTCCAGACATAAGCTGCTGAGAAGTTCATTAAAAAGCTGACTCAAGTGAGTCAGATAGTTTTTCTCCTGTTCAGAAAGATTTTGATTCCATGTTGTAACTAATCATATACGTGCTACAAATCATTGGCATGATTCCTAAAAATTTTACCCACTAGCTGTATATTTATATATAAAGCAGAAATAGCTGTTATATTTTGAAGTCGATTTTCCTTTTCCAGAGGAAACATCAAGAAATCTGTTATTTTTAGATTGGCCTACTACTACATTGTGTGCAATATTTAATATCAAAATGGTTACACTTATCTTCAGAATTATTACATAAATTATTCCTCTTTATTTTTTCCAAAAAGAGCCTCTGCCATCCCTCTCATTCACTTCCTTTTTTTCAGCTGCAATAACTTCTGGTGTTATATTTATCTATTAGCTACATTATGTATCTGTCCATAAAGAAATTTTTAACTCCTTGTTTGTCACAAAATTAATATTTTGCACTTTAACATGCTAATCCTTAAAAAAACCCAAGAAACATTATCCTTGTTTAAACCACAAAAGAAATGTATTTTTCAAGAAATCATTTTAAAAGGATCAAGAAAGGAAATTAAACCAGAAATCATTGCAAAGAAACTACTTGGAAAAAAGATGTCAGTACCTTGAAAAGAAAATAATAATTAGAAAGTAAGCGAATATTGCGAAACACAATCATGATGACTTTTTTCTTCCCCTCACTGAGAATTAGTACGTATTTTTTTCACAAACTCAAAGTGAGGTGTAGAAACTGCAGAAACTGGCACAGAAACAGTAAGATTTTAATATAGATCAAGCCAGCCACATTTGTCAGGTGAAGAACCTGAAGGCAATAGTGAACTCCATGGAGATCAATGAACCCAAATCCATTTTCTTTCTCTTTGAAAACAACTGCAAAAACATTGATTTTTGCAACAACAGAGTGGAGATGGTTCACTGCTAGAATGTTAGACTTCAAATATATTTTTTCGAAGCCACCTTTTTCATTACCACTCAAACAGAAATTCAAACTGCATTTCTACAAAGTTAGTGGGATTTTGTTTGGAGTTGTAAGTTTGGGAGTGACATCTTACTAAGTAGCAGGATAAACAAAAGTAGAGCTGTAGCCTAGAAAATAAACTAAACTTAGTTTTGGAAAGACTGATTTGAGCTAAAATCCTATGGACTTCTTGGAAAATGTAAAATCTCAAGAGTCTCACTTTGAGGAGAAAAAAAGTAAATTCACTTTCCATTTCATGTTGCCTAAGGTTTTGTTGAGCATTCTCATGGAAAGTAGTTGGTTAGTTGCTGGGTTTTGGTTGGTTTTAATAATATTGAAATTATAACTGGTATCTGAGACTACAGGGTGCATTTTGATAGATGTCTGGATGGGAAGAATTTCTTTTTGGTAGAAACTGTGGTTTGTTGGGTAAACACTAAGGGTTCAATATTAGGTTGAAAGAAGTCACAAGCTTTTTTTCCAGAAGAAAAAGTGAAAAGGAAATATATCTTCTTCCTCCAAAACAGAATTTAATGTATTGTTAGGCTATAGGTTTTTCTCAAATCCGTAAGTAAGAAAGGTTAAAGGACATGGTTTATGTATTTTTAGCAAATAATATGAAGTGAAGCATATTTGTACCATAGTTCATAAAGAAATCCTTATTGATTGACATAAAATAGGGTTAATACAGTCATAAATTATGTCTTATGTTCCTCATAACTGCTAGTGAAAACAGTTCCAAATTGAAGCAGAATGCATCATGTAGAAAATTAAATGTCCAAATGACTGTAAATATTAAAACCAATTCTTTACTAAAACAGAACAACCATATGCAAACCATGATGATCCAGAAAACAATATAGTGTAAGACACAAATAATTATAATAAAAAGAACATATTGCAACTATGAAGTATAACAAGGCAATAAACTGGGAATACAAGACTGTTTAGCAGCATTAAAGCTATGAAAACAGATATTAGAAACTGGCAGCTTAAAAAATAACCTCAATTAAAATCAGGTAAGGAATACATAAAAGTGAATATATTTGAAACAACCCAAAACTAATTTAACTGGAGTTCACATCTGTGTAAAATACTGAATAACCTTGCAAGAGATAGTTTACTTTCAGGTTCATAAACTTCTGAAGAAAATTTTCTTTTCTCTCTGTAATGCCTTTAAAGATCCAAGTATCAGGTACTTTCAAAAGTCTATCCTGGAAGAGGAGAATCCTACAGCCATTTCCTAATGGTTCTCTATATAATTCCATCAGATGTTTCAAAATTAAAAAGCAGATCCTATTAAATGAGAAAATGTGTTTTCTAGGATGTAATTTGTTTTTCTCAAAAAAAAAAAGTTCCCTTTTGAAATGGAAACAAAAATATTAGAAGTTCCCAGGATTGCTGTGAAAAGACATGCAAGCCTGCCAGTACTGCCAGGTCACAAAGCAGGACATATTAGACTCCCTATTATTCAGCTGCGGAACTGTCTCAAGTTTATCTGGCATTTGCTGATTCCAGGAGGAGTTGCTCTGTGTCTGGGAATCTGCTAAATTCCTGCCCAAACAGCAGGACTGGTAAGTCTACATATGTAATCTAGTTTTATTGCTTTACTGTCTATTAAATATGAAGTATTTTTGCTGGAAGAGGTTACTCAGGATATTATCAAGTTACTGCTTAAATAATATGGAGAAGCCACCCAGAACAGTAAAAACTGACTTACTTTCCTCTGCATCAGGTTTAGAATAGCTTTCTGAAGTTTAAAATATTTCATCATACAGGAAGAGTTTTGATCCTGTACAAAATCTTGTGAAATTATTTCAAGAAGAAAGTTAGTCACTCTCTTTAGGAACTCATGAAGAGGCCATTTCATCAAAGACGTAAGCAACATCTTTGCTTTGTGCACTTTGAGCAAAGATAAAGAAAAAAGCTGCAAAGAATACAAAGTCATTCAAACAAAGCAATTCCAACAGACCAGTCTAAAATTTCACATACTCACTGTTTTATTTTACAAGCTGCAAATAAAAATATCTCTTTCTTAACTAGTAATTCCTTTTTTTAAACACTCTTTGGGAATCTCCTATCTATGCCAACCAATCAGCCAACACCACTGATTTCAGCGTGCCAACAGCACATACAGCACCACTCATGGTCCCAGGGCACCTCCAACGTCATTGCAACAGGACTGCAATGCTGATCTGAGGAATAACTTGAGGCATGTTACGAGACATTTTTTAGATCAATACACACCACTGGAAAGTCTGCTGTTTACAGACATTCTGGGGGAAAAAAAAAAAGAAAAAAAAAAAGGAAACAGTCTGAGGTCAATGTCAGAAGTGATTTTGTTTTGTTTTGAAAGTATCTATTTTCAGGGTCTCTCTTACAACACTGATAAAAGAACAAACTATCACTTTGGGGTGAAAAGTTATGCCTCCCAAGTGGCCTTGTTAAGCTCACCCAGCGGTCTCAGGTTACTTCTTGGGGTGGGTGTTTAATCTTCTCATCAAGACAAGAATCTGAGACCACCCCTTCTTGGCAAACTCCACAGGAACAAATGGTTCTGTGGCGGCTACTATAACCCGATGGGTCCTGAAATAACAAAATTGCTTTATTTGGTGGAAAGTTGGATGTCTTGATGCTCCCATGTCTACCAAGACAAAATAAAGTTTCAAGCAATGGTGTTCATTTTTGCTACAGTACAGAAGGGATAATTCCCAGATACTATCACCCCCTTCACTTTGGCATAAAGAGTGGCATTTGAATTTGCTTTACCAAAAGCTATATTAGTAGGATATTCAAATTTGTTCAAATATATTCCTAGGTCCCTGTAGAATCTGCCACATAGACAGAACAAGATACTGGATGAAGCGAAACCTATGACGGCGATACAGCTGATCAAATGATTTTCTATCTAGAACAGAAAAAGGCAACTCCACAATAAGTATAAACCCCACATAACCTGAGAAATGTCTGAACAATGCCCAAACTGTAACTATAACCATAACTATTTTTTTGCTGTTAACTACATCATGAAACAAAGGGGAGCAATGCAGAAAGAAATCTTTAATTTCCCCCAAACTGCTAAAGAAAACCCCAACACATAACAGACTAAGATTAACAGATGAACTCATATCCATGTATAAAACCTCATGACTTAAGCATTAACTGTTCAGTACAGCTGTGGCACTATACAACAATCTGCAAGCACAATTCTGAAGTAATTCCTGTAGGGTAAGAGAACACAGCTGCCTTTGTCAAAACATGATGGATTTGATTTGATAAAGGATGCTAAAACTCAGGATGGAGTCTAATTTTGAACAAGGTGAAGAAGAGCAGGGGATTAGGTGCCTTTGAGCTGGTGAATGAAGGTTGAGCCCTTGTGCAGGGAGTAGAATACCAAACTCTGCTTCTTTAACTCCTGTTCTGCTCTGTGCCTGGGCAATTTGACACTTCCTGTATTTCTCGTAAATTATTCTTGAGACTGTTAAGTCTCATCAACAACCTTGAGACCTGTTTTTTAGGTGTGGAACATGGTCCTGTCTACACTGTGGCCAAGGGCAAGGCTGGAAAGAACATAACAGGTGAGTAGAGCTACTGCACTCTATTGTGAGCTGGAAATTAAGTTTGAAGGTCAATGTCTTTGTTCATACTTTTGATCACAGCTCAAAAGTCCAGTAGGATTCTAGCAGCTGTGTAGGTCAGGGTGCAACCTTCCTGAGTCCTTCCCATGACACACACTACAATAGGCTGCAGCAGATTAGCAAGAAAAGAAGCCCTGAATTAATTACAATACGTCCAAGTTTTCTTGCATTTTTAATGTCCTTTTGTTCTTTTCCAGCAAAAAAGGCTGATATTGCCTAAGTTTTTATTTTTCTGTTTTACTAGTTGTGGATTTTTAAAAAAATAATTTTTTTTTTTTTGCCAAGAATGGTACACTGCATGCTCACTTAAACAATTCCACCAATTTAAACATTTATTTTAAGCCTTAATTCTTAAATGTTATGGCAGAATAGTAAATTATTTTCCCATTTACTGCAGGGGACTAATTTATTTATCCTTAATTTATATCTGTTTCATTTACGATGCAAATTAGAATCTTACTAAACTGCATAAAAAACACAGCTTCAGACACCGGTTTTAGTCAGCGAGCCAGTTAATCACACTCACTTATAACAGAGAGAGAGTGCATTTAACAGAATTTATTAAAACTGATTATGCACATAACATTAACTGTTCTACTCACAAACACCTATAGTTAACAGACAGAACCAACAGTTTTTAATCACTGCGTCCACCATCTTTTAGTTCTGAGATCTGAGTTTTCACTCACATTTTTTAAAAGAATACACTAAAAGGGAAACAAGCTTTTAGGATTGTTGCATTTTTTATTTGTTTGTTTGGGGTTTTTTTGGGGGGTTTTTTGTTTTGTTTTCTGTTAACTTCCTAAAAGTTTATCAACTTTGAATGAAACACTATTGAACTGAAGCAAACTGCAATGAGAAAATAATTTTGTTTCATTTGCATAACAGCAAGAGCCATCCCAAGAAGATCAGTCACTTAAAAAAACTGGGTCCAGGTGCTCAGCTGGTGTTATCTCCCAGTTTAATCGTTTGGCTCTGCACAGGAGAAAGTAAGTAATTCTAAGATAAAATTTATGCATACAGGGCTCTTTACCACCGTTCTTGAAACTTCCCAAATGTTTCATATACACAAGTGTAGAAAAAGCAATGGCTAATCATACGGGCATTACAATTATTTTGTTTGTGGCAAAAAAAGGTCTTTCACTGCTTGATATTTCCCTACACTTACTTGAATAAATAAGGGAAAATACATTTGATCTATTTAAAAAATAATTTTATACTATACATTTTCATTAAATGCAAGTTCTGATTTCTCAGTTCTTGCATTTGCTAATACTAGGTTAAATAAAATATAAGATTAGAGAAGATACATGGGATTATTTCTCCAGTAGAAGTGTTCTAGGACTAAAACTTTGGAATGAAATTTATTTATTAATGCAACTCACAACTTTCACAGTTCAGAAACTTTAACCAAAACTTGAGGATTTATGTAAGTAAAAGAAAATCAAAAGTGAATTTGTACTTCTGTATGTACCAGAGATAGATGCCTATTAACCCATAATACCTAAAGAGATTGCCGCAAGCTATTTATCAGTATAGCAGATTTTTTGGTATGCAGCTGTCTCATGACCATTGAGTAGCCTCATTTGCTCATGCTCAGCTATTTCATCTTACACTTTTCCCCCAATCTTCCAGTTTTCCTCCTCTATCATAGCAAGCTATGGCAATACCACCAGATGTTTTTTTTTTGCCTGGTCATTACCAAAAAGAAACCAACACACTGATCACAAATTGCCCCATGGGAACTTTTAAGTGATGACTTCTCTCTAACCAGACAGTCTCTCCCATAAACAAAGCTCACTGCCCTTTTCCCATGAGCTAAGTTCCTCTGACAGAATGGGTATCTCATATTTATAAGCCCCATCTAAAATACATTACAATGACTCATGTAGAGTGTTATAAAAACCTGGCTGACATAGAAACAGGTTTGATTTCCTGCATTTCCTTGCCTACAGAATAAATTATCAAAAAAAGATATCAGGTACCTGGAAGTAAGCAGTTTTGAGAAACTGCTGCATTTTAACTCAAAACATTTGGCCATCAAAAATTCTCCTTGCCTGCCCTCTCTTTGTGCTTCCTTCTCCTGGCCCCCTCCCTCTACGGTTCAGACTGACACTTAAAGAAACCAAATCTAGTGGATGCAAATATCAACCCTTGATTGACAGACACCACTTGTAATGAAACACCTCCTGCCTTACCGACTATAGCAAGGTCACTCATTTTTCTCAGCTCAACGAGTGCTATGATTTGAGCAGATACTGAGGGAACCGGTTCACCAAATGGGCATTCTAGTATTTCCTATCATCTTAGATAACCTATCTAAAACTCTGCTTTGACAGCTTTCTAACAGACCTTAAAAAAATGGGGGATTTTGTTTGTTTCATGCTCCTCAATTTCCAGACAATCCAAATTAAACACAGAGAGAACGTGCTACGTCCTGCATGCCTACATGTGAAGATAGATGTGAGCAAAGATGCGGGAAAATTAATCCCAGCAGTGAATATGGATTTGTTTCCCAAGTAGAAAGGAATTCCCAGCTTTGAATAAATGAATGAAATTAAATAATGATAAAAACTAATCCTTGCGGCCAAAACAAATTATTATATGAAACAAACAGATGGAATTGTAAGGAGGAAACAAAATCTCCTTTCAAGTTTTAAAACCAAAATTGCTTCTGTTGCCTTTGATCCGATTTAAGTTGTATAAAAGGTCAATGACCATTGGAACAAATATTGCTAAATACTGTACTCAATGGATAAAATGAAAGAGGAAGGTTTGACTTTATTGTCCATAACACATCACACAATGAGCTCACCAGAGTTACCAGCTGGGGCCTAGCAAACCACATTGACCAAATAAGGCAAAAGGCTTCGTGCCTGGAATCCTTTCCCAGTTACATCACCCAGCTTCTGCTTGCCTTGCTACAATAATTGGAGAGGTCATTTTTTTAAACTCAGATGGAGTGAATCAACAGGCTGTCCAATGCAAAGCTGGGTTTGTGTAGTCTCTAGAGAGAACTCAGCTTTATTTAAACTGAGTGTGTACAGAAAAGGAATAACTCAAATATGTGCAATAAAAACAGAAGAGCAAATAGTATAAATCAAGAAGAGCAAGTGATGTAGATTTGTATATTGCTGGTTATATTACAAACACTAATGTTTTATGGGGAATATTTCTCAAATTTATTGGGTACCTTCAGGTTTCTGAAGAGCATGTGAAGAATTGGTCTTTAATGCTATTCTTGTGATATTCCAAAAACACTTGAACTTCGCACTTTGAGTTTATACTTGTATAAACAAGTATACAAGTATATACTTGTATACTTGTCCTTGTATTTAAAGGACAGCTTTGTAGTAACATCAACAGGATATATTTTATCCTCCATATTCTTTTTTATTTCTGTGACTATATTTTTGCCAAAACACATTATAGTTTTGAAGAAAAAATTAAATATTCTCACTTTCTATATTAAAAACATCTATAGGATATTCATCATGATAACAAAAATCTTGTGAACTTATTATTAAAATAAAATGGCAATTCTCATAATTTATAGCATTTCCCCCTTTTTTCCCTTGGGAGGGTAAGATTTGCTTGTATTTATCTGCAACTGAATTTTATCTGGTGTTTTATAAAAGAAAGGAAAAAAGCTGAAAAATAACTTTTAAGTGTTCTTTCCCACAATCTTCCCCCCTGTAGCAAGTTTTACAGTAGTATCTAATATAATTTCCTGGTTTATATATTGGTAATACAACTATCTAATAATATTTTTCTTCCACAAAATTTGGAAACACAGCTTAACAGGGTAAAAAAATTTAAAATGTCAAAGTCCAGTTTTAGAAGACAGAGTCCAACAAACAACAACTGTTTGGATCTCTTATTACTGCTAACACTGCCACTGCTTAAGGCATACCAATCTCGTGCTTCTATACCCAGTCTGTTTGTCCATAAGATATTATCATGCAAATTAATGGCAAAGTGACAGCTCTAGAAGTGTGATATTATTATCAGCTATCCTGTAGAGATTGCACCATCCACAGAATCACAAAATCACGGAATATGCTAAATTAGAAGGGACCCAAAAGGACCATCAAGTCCAACTTCTGGCCCTGCACAAGACCATCCCCAGGAGTCACACCATGTGCCCAAGAGTGTTGTCCAAATGCTTCTTGAATTCTCTCAGGCTGGTGCTGTGACCATGGCCCTGGGGAGCATGTTCCAGTGCCCAAATATCCTCTAGTGAAACATTTTTAAAATACCCAACCTAAATCTCCCCTGACTCAGCTTCAGACCATTCCCTTGGGTCCTGTCATGGGTCAGCACAGAGCAGAGATCAGTGTCTGCCCCTCTGCTTCCCCTCATGAGGAAGCTGCAGACTGCAATTAAGTCTCCCCTCAGTGTCTCTTCTCCAGGCTGAACAGAGTAAGTGACCTCAGTGTCTCTTTGTAAGGCTTCCTCCCCAGACATTTCACCACCTTCACGGCCCCCCTTTGGATCTCTAATAGCTTCCTGCCTCATATCATGGCACCTGAACCTACCCCCAGCACTCGAGGTTAGCTCAGAGCAGAGCAGGACAATCCCCTCCCTTGCCTGGCTGGCCATGCTGTGGCTGATGGCCCCAGGACAGGCTTGGCTCTCCTGGCTGCCAGGGCACTGCTGGCTCACGTCCACCCTGCCCAAGACCAGGACCCCCAGGTCCCTTTGTGTAGCATTGCTCTGCAGCATTTCATTCCCCAGTCTGTCCATGTATCCAGGGTTGAACCATCCCTGGTGGAGAATCCAGAAGTCTTCCTTGTTGAATTTCATCTGGTTGGTGACTGCACAGACCTCTAATCTGTGCAGGGCCTCCCTGTCTCTGAGGGGGCAACAGCTCCTCCCAGTTTTGCATAATTTGCAAACTTGCTTAGTGTTCTTTCACTAACACTGACTCTGTCCAAGTTATTTATGAAGATGTTGAAGAGCACAGGGCAAAGATGGAGCCCTTTGGAATCCCACTAGTGACCCGTCAGCAGTCTGATGCCACCCCGCTCATTAAAACCCTTTGTGCCTGACCCATTAGCCAATTCTCACCCACAGCATGATGTGTTTATTCAGCTTTATGCTGGACATTCTGTCCAGAAGGATCCTGTGATAGCATGGAAAGACTACATCAGCTGGCTTCCCTTGATCAGCTAGGGAGGTTAGCTTGTCATTAAAGGAAATCAGGTTTGACAAGCAGGACTTTGCCCTCATGAAGCCATGCTGGCTATCACCAATCACTACATTGTCTTTCAGGTGTTTTTCAATACCTCCCAGAATAATCTTTCGTATAACTTTACCAGGTACTGAAGTCAGACTAACAGGCCTATGGTTTCTAGAGTCCTCCTACTTGCACTTGTTGAAAACTGGGACAGTGTTCCCCAGATTCCAGTCAGCTGGGACATATCCTGTTTCTCTTCAGAGAGCAACACATACATAGATATGTTTTGGGGTTTTGGGCAGGACAGGGATGACAGAGAAACAGAAGCAACTTTGGATTTAATATGAATACCATTCTATATACTGTTGAAGACTAGTAGTACAGGGAAAAAAGCAGCTGACACCTGCTGTGAACCTGGTAAGGTCCACTCAACTGATGTGTCTAGAAAAGACCACAAATAAGAAGTGACATTCTATGTCTTTTGTGAAGCTTGCTGCTAAAATCCAAACAACAAGAAAACATCTGTATCTTTTGTTTGACTATCAGCACAGATCATCCCAAAGGAGTTCAAAGAGCCAAATTAACTGCAAATAAATAACCAGCAAGCTCAAGTCATTGTATATTGATGAGAACTCATAAATGCTCAAGGACTGATCCTGAACTGAAGTAGGGGTAAGCAATCTGACCATGTTCTCCACTTTACCAATAATGTGTTTCACAACCCTCAAATTTCTACTCTATTTCATATGGGTGTCATTATTCCTAGATCATACATTGCTATTTTGTAATTACTACAAAAACAATACTGGATGTAATTAAGCTCTGACTTGTTTGAGTTGATATCATTTAGTTAAAGGCCAGCTGTAATTGCTTCCACTAATAAAAATCAATTCAAAGGCAATGTATCAACTTGGTTATGATGGCGTTCTGAATATCTCATTTGAGACTGGCAGTTGTATGTTCAGTGCTAGAAAATAAATTTTTTTGACATTTTATAAAACAGTGACCTGGGAGAGCTTCCTTTTGAGTACCCATGTGTCAAGCCAAGTATTCCAGACTCTCCGAAACACAGAGCACTGCATAATAAAGTGCATTAGACACTGGAATAAGAGTTAGCTGAGCCAGGCTCCCTTGTGAACCCATTTGGTACAGTGTAGTGTGACCACAGACAAGTCAAAACAAAAACTCTAAGAGGAGCAGATGCCTGCATTTTACATGGAAGAGATATGGAAAATAAACCAGCCGTTGTGATATACCAAAGAGAGGACTCAACATGTCCTGTAGTGCCCTGCCAAAGGAGTCATCATCAATTATATCATTATGTATGTGTTGACATCTATCCAGTGATATATTCAAAGGAAACCTGAGTGTCTTATAGACTTTTGCAGAGAGTCCTGTGAACCAGCTATGGATTGTCTCTGTCATGCAGCAAGACAGTCAGTTAGGGTGGTGGGTTGAGCTTTCAAATTAGGTGCTCAGAAGAACGATGTCCCTATAACTATGAGAATACTAAATGAAACAGTACTACAAAGAACTGAATGACACTGCTAAAACTGAAAACTAAAAATAATTTTATTCTGGGATTAATTGTGCAGCATGGTAAATAAACTCCCAGCCCTGCATCTCACAGCAGCACAGGGGTGGGACAAGAGAAGAATGTAGTTGTACACAAAAAGATATCAAGTGAAAGGGTAAAGAACACCCACTTCAGAGAAATCTGACCTCAAGTTCGCAGTAAAAATTTTTCACAAAGATCTACTTAGTTCTTATGCAGAAGCAGTCCCATGTGTTTGCTACACATTCACAACTGCAATACAAGAAGCATAAACCTTTGGTGTTTCTTTCCAATAGCTCTGTTCTTCTTCTGAGTTTCTTTGAGTACAGCACAAGCACAACCTCACCTGCAACATCAGAGAGCTTTTTTTTTTGTACTCATTTAACCTTAAAAATGGCACATTTCCCAGAAATTTTTATGAACACTAATAGAAGATGCAAAATACTTCGGAACTAGTGTAGCTATGCAGACAGAAGGAGCTGTTACTAAGCATAACCTCTGACTACCACAGCCTCCATGCATAGCCCAGAGACTGTGATCAAAGCAGTTACCGATAGCCACTCACAAATTCAGGATCAGACTGAAAATAGCTCTTCTAGACTAACAGTTAATTCCTACATATTTTCCTCCAATATATCTGATTTGCTGAGCTAAATACTGAACCCTGGTTTAGACAACCTGCATTGTCTCTCTCACACAGATATAACACTTAACACCAAAGAACCAGATAAAATTACCAACTGGAGCACTCCTACCAGGAAAATCCCTGGAGAATATTAAGATGAATACACTAGCAAAATGAGCTGCACTGCATCAGCCATGTAATGAGGAGAGGGAAAGCAGAGGCAGAGATCATGCTGAAACTGTCTTCTGTCTTATACAATGTCTGCTTGAGGGACTCATAGCAGCTGCCTGAATCCTCCCTGTGGTACTGGGTTAACCCAAGACACCAGCATAATGTAAATGCAGACATCAAAAGATGAACACAATGCCAGATGGTAGGAATGTGCAACAGTATCAAGAGCTATGTTCTATGCATATTATCAGTCTTCAAGCTCCATTTCTAAATTGTCTCCTCCTCTGAAGCAAAGAATTTAGTACAATTTACTAACATATTAACGAGGAAGGCATCAAGACTGTTTGAATACAAAATGCCTGTTTTCAGTCCAGCCTTCAAACACACTGATAAACTCAAATAAAGATTAAATGAAAAACAACCCCAGCCACTTACTTTTGCTGCTCCTATTTGCTCTTTTCGAAACTTCTCCAGCGGTGCTATTAGCACATCATTAGCATTCTGGATCTGCAAAGTTAAACATAAAGGATATCTTCTTAATACAGAATATCTGCAGAGAGTAGAATCACTGTAACTGCTAATGTGCAGGACTGAAAAATGCATGTCCAAAACATTCTGGTAGGAGCAGAAGGCAAACAATTATGTTTTCTTTACACAAAGCATATAACACACTTGTACACTAGGCTGCTATGGAATGTTTTTATGAATTACTAAAGCATTTATAATGGAAGATACAATAATTTTCTCTCCAATATGCAGAAGGTTTTCTGGTACTTCTATTTCTTGCATCTTGCCTAAAACCAGAATAGAAAATGAAAACTTTCAGGAATATGTTTTG
Organism: Regulus satrapa; assembly: GCA_013396955.1. Taxonomy (NCBI): domain Eukaryota; kingdom Metazoa; phylum Chordata; class Aves; order Passeriformes; family Regulidae; genus Regulus; species Regulus satrapa. The sequence continues at coordinate 190,696 of VWZN01000253.1, read as the reverse complement.
GCAGAACAAAGAAGACAAACACGTGAATACTGACAGCATTGACTAAAAAAGGCTGTGTTTATGGAATCTGAAAAACTTTGACAGCTGAATCTTTTTGGCCATCCCTTTGGATTATAGCCCTAGGTACACAGAACAGAGGAGAGTGAGGCAGAGAACTCTAAAAAGATAAGTGGGCACTTAAAAAAAAATTCTAGATTGGATTCCTTCACTTTTCTAGTTTTTAAACTAATCTGAGATATCCTGCAGTTATTTTTATCTCTTTAACCTAAATCTGAGTTCTTAATGAAATTTCCCCTCATGGCCTCTGTTTATTTAGTGTAAATCCAGCCCTGGGAACTCCTCCCTGAAACCCATTCCCAGCAGTAATCACCCAAAGCAGTCTGAAGTAATTTGGGACTGGAAACACACATTCAGCAGAATACAAATGGCAGCCAAGCCATCACGCCACTTTACCAAGGAAAGGTAGCATAATTTCTCCATGTGCCTTTTAGGCAAGAAAATTATTGTTTAGGAAGAATAACCAATTACATTGACTTTGCTGATGAAAATCAGAGAAACTAAAAACTTTCAGCATAACAGTAATACAGCACAATAAACCAGATTACATTATTCTATTATAGTGACTGCAGGCAAAACTCAGGGTTTTCTGCACAAATAGGTTTTTTTTTTCTCTTCACCAGTAGTCTTTACCAACACTTATCATTTGGACTTTGACAGGTTTAGTGGTCTGGGCAAAGCTAACATGTACCTAAGCCAAATGTGAATGAATACAGTTCTTGTGGTTCTTCCATAACAGTAATTGATAAGTTACATTGTCAGTTGAGCACAAAAACTTCCCAAAAGGCTGTAATAGAAACTGTATAGAATAAACCCATTGAAATACAAACACACTTTTTTCCCAAACCTAACATTACAATTCAAAAGACCACAGAATGACCACATCTCTTAGCAGGCCAAAATTTTACGAGAAGCTGAGACACTCTTTGACACCGTTATGAAGTCCAAGACAGCAATGGCAGCACTGGAATGTTCAGTGATACCATGATCAAAATGTGCTGCATTTAAAAACAAAAATCAGGCACAGAGGATGAGAAGGAATGTTTTCATTGCATTCAACAGCCTCCATCAGTTCTACTGGACTAGATTGCAGTACTACATAACTCTCCAAGTGGATGCTTCCCAATAATATATAGATTTTTAGCCATCATCCAGCAATCTAACTGGGACTCAACACCTTTTACAAGGCAAATTGCATGTACTTAGCAAAGGATGATTTCAATCCCAAGAATCACTAAAGCAGATTAACAGCAGTGCAAAACTTAAATGACTTGCCTACTACCAAGCAAAACTGCAGTGCATATGCCTGGAAGCAGCAGCTGGAAGTTTTAATAACTTACAGAGCATGTACATGGCTTTTAGCAACACACACAGAAATCAAAAATGATTGCTGGAGTCACTGGTATGGAAATGTGGATGCAATTTTTTTTTTCCACATCCCAAACTAAGCTTTTCTCTGTCCTTTAGATTAATTGCTAAATATGTCACAATTAATTAAGGGAGACTATATACATATACATATATATATATATATTTATAAAAATAAGTAGTTACTTCTGATACCAGCAATCACTACTAGTCCTGTTGCTAGTCACTGCCAGCCAAACTAAGCCCATGTGGAGCCGAATGGCCCCTCCCTTGACTCAATGCTATCATCGTCATGCAGCCTCCATGCCACACCAGGAGACATCACTGCATATATTGTCCTCTTGGCAGCATTAAAGCAATTGAAACACGACTCCTACCCATCCCACTCAAAGCTCTGCAAACCAAATGAAGTATTTGGAAAAAGAGAATCCTCCTTCAAACACCATGGAAAAACACACATAGGAAGCATATGGAACTGAGAGGACGCATCTGAGAGGCAAGTGGCTTTGCTGGGCTGAAGCACAAATGTTATTACTCCCACAGTTATACACCAAGTGGGAATGGACAGCAGACATTGCCAGGCTTCTAACCAGACAGGGTCTGTGCCTCTGAATTGATCTGCTAAGCCACATCAACTGCAAGCTCATCCCTGTATTGAAAGGTTCTACTGGCAAGAGCCCTGTTGTGACAATTCATCTCCCAGCACAACTGGAAGATAGGCAAGAAATAGGCTTTGGTTTTGGGGAGGGAGAATGCGGCAGCAAAGGACCTAAGAAAATCCCAGCAGATGGATTTCAGCAGCCACTACTATAAGATGTAGAACTGTGTAGACTTCCATCAATTTCCACCAGATTGTGCCTAGCTTTTGGAAATTGAATATTAAAAAGAAGAAATTTTGCCTTACATATTTACTTACTAATTTCCTTTCTTTGTCAATTACTGTCACTGCAACAACCTTACAGTTTCATTCTTAAGGCTCAGAAATCAGCATAGAGCCCCACCCCCCTTCTGTGCCCCCTTCAAAGTATCAGTCCAATAATCCCACAACCATTTCTATGGAAATCTGATTGCTTTATATATGAGAAATTTTCACTGTGGGGTCCTAACAGAGTAACTTTTTTCCTGCCAAGATGATAATCCCTTTCTGACTCAGTGCTAGGTTGAAATCGGGGACACTGGGAACAGGCAAACAATGTCAAAAAGACTCTAACAGCAACTTCAGAAATTCATGTTGTATTTAAAATATGGATCTTATGCTTCCAAGTTTATTCAGATTAGTCCCACCTTTAGAGAAGTTACATTATCTTGATCTAATAGTTTTTAAATGTTACACAGTTCCAGTGCTCAGCATGGTTAATATGTGGCAGTCAATCAAATTAAATTATTATTTCTCTTGTTTGGAAAAAGCAATGGCCTTTCTCCAGAAAAAGAAAAGAAAGAAAATAACACAATTTTAATTTACTGACAGATCATCAGTCTTTTTAAATTAAGATGCTAGACAAGTATTAGCAGACATAATACAATAATATTACTTTGGCATTTGAGAAAGCCATATTAGATACAGTAAAAAAGAAACAGATTTTTGTAACGTAAAAAAAAAAAAAAATCACATTTTTATCTTTGGTATATATAATTGCATTTAGTTTATTGTTGCTAAAAGCACCATTGAAATAAGTACCACTAAAAATACCACCCAGAAGTTATAAAATATATTTGAAAAAGAAGCATTTAAAAATTCAAAATACTTTTTCTAAGGCAGTTTAGACAACTAATGAGTTTGGTCATTGTTTGCATAACTGCAGCATTTCAATACACTCTGACAGCTTTTAAGACAACATGGTGTGACAGCTTTAGTTGTCTTTTCTGATTCATCATCAGCCACTTTTCCAACCTACCCTCCTTCCCTCCAGAAGTTAGCTGTGAAATTGAATTTATGCACCAATACTGAGATTAAACTGTGGTTTTCACACATCACAGAGAAACTGCACATCTATACACTGAATAAATTTTGGGCTCGCAGAACATTAAGAGACAATTAAGAGAATCATAATTATATAGTGTTAGAAAGGGAAGAATAAATTTCTTGCAAAAATATCTGAACATTTCCATTTCTAGATTTTCTTAAATTTAAGTCTGTATGAATTTTTTGAATGACTTTTCTAATTAGTTTTCTGACTTTTCTGAATTCGAGAGAGTGAATGATATACAGCCTGTACATGCAGCATTCTTCTTCTTTTACTTAAACTGAAAGAGGTTAGATAAAGATTTACATGGAGAGAGGATTGCTTTAGATTAGATATATTAGAAGGAAATCCTTTACTGGCACAGATTGCCCAGAGAACTTTTTAATGCCCCATCCCTGGAAGTGTTCAAGACTAGTGGATGGAGCTTTGAGCAACTTGATCTAGGGGAAGGTACCCCTGCTTATGGTAGAGAGTTGGAGTTGGATGAGCTTTAAGGTCCCTTCCAACCCAAGGCAATCTATAATCCTACTTTGGTAGAACCAGTGGATATAAACAGAATTTTACCTAAAAAACATAAATGCAGCTGCTAATTAATTTTTAAATACTAACAATAAAGATAAAGAAATTAAAAGCCCTGAATAGTTTTATAGGCTTTAATCTTCACCTTAGTATTTACAGTACTGAATTGCAGTAACAAAAACATTCAATACCTTTTGAGCATTGTATTTTCATTTGTAGGGATAAGAACAAGGTAGGTCACAGAAAGAACTGAGTTAACAAATTTACCAATTGCCAGAAGAAGACAGTAACAACTCAAGTGAGGCACTTTTGCAGTAACATAATTAGGAATAATATTAAACTTATCTGAATGATAGGAGAGCAGTTTAACTATGGAAAACTTTTGGGTTTATACAGTGTATCTTGGAAAAACATATTTTGTTCCAAAATCTGCTATGACCATTTTCATGGCAACACAGAATGACCACATTAGCACGTGGTAAATAGAAATAATTTCCCTGAAATACTGAATGACTCACAAATTCTGAATGCTAACAAATACAAACTTTTTTCAAACTTTTCTAGAAGTATAAGACTTCTAGAAAACACCCATAAATTCATTCAAAGGGGGCAACAAATCTCATAGCTAATAGCAATGCATTTCTAATTTAGAAAAATATTTCTCCATGAGACAAAAAGTCATAATTTAATTTTAAATCTTTCCCCCTGTTCCTAACATCTGATGAAATAACCTCTTCTTTCAGTCTGAGGCCTGTATCAACAGTTTCTAATCAATATGTCAAATACAACAGATGAGACCAAATACAGATAATCAGGCTTTTATATAACTTATGTATCAAATTGCATGCTACAAAGAATATAATAAACATGCCATGATAAAACACTAGTCTTGTATTTAAATGCAGTTTCTGTTTTAGAAGTTAAAAAGTGTAAATATTACACAAACTTAATATTGTGAATTTCAATGCCTGTAACTACTTGACCTTACAAGACAAATATTTTTAGAGGTGTGTACAGAAAACTCTACAAAGACAAATCACATACTTAAGAACAAATACTATATTTGAAGTTTATCTTAATACCTCTCACCTTAAAAAAAATAAAATCAAACAATATCCAAGCTTGTGTTAATTTCCTAAAAATATCACTACCAGTGTCACTTATTTAAAGTAAAGCTGATGTTAAAGGAGATTGAGAAGACTATTCAGTTTTAACTACAGACGATTAATAACATAGGCTGGACACTTCTATGTACAATGTGTAATGCCACATTCAGCTTCCTACCAAAACCTAAAGCTGTATCAAGTGGTATTAATACATTGCCATAAAGGGATGCCTATAAATCACATGCTAGTCAAGGCTAGGAGTAGTTATACATATGAATCTAAGAATGGTTTGGGTTGGAAAGGACCGTCAAGATCATCAGGCTCCACCCCCTGTCATGGGCAGTTTTGTCCACTCTATCAGGTTTTTCTCAAGTGTTTTCAAGTGAACTTTGATTTTTTTATATTGCTTAGTTTATGTTTAAAAATAAATTACTATACTGTGAAACCTGAAGTGATTGTTTGTTAATTAATTAGTTTGTTAATTAAAATTACACAAGAAAATATGCAAAAAGGCTGCCTTTAGCACAGAACGGGCAGTCTCCTTATGAATTCCTCACAAAACATTAGAGGAAGAACAGAACTCATCTGAAGAGCAACTGAAGAATTTCAGATGTTAGGTGTCCTCAGGAGCTTTTTCCTTTTTACTGATTACAAACCAAGCAGATAAAAAAGCAGCCAACCTTCAAAAAAGTCAGTCTTCATGAAGCATCTGACTCAGATCTACCATCTGTTTTTTAAACATAACATTGATATTCTAAAAAGCACACATTGATATACAGTGTAAATATAAACAAAACAAAAATTATATGTATACGTATAATATTTAAAAATTATCATTGCAAACATAGTTTCAGATCACTGATATTCTGAGTTGGAAGGGAGTCACAAGGATCATCTAGTCCAGATCTTAGGAGCATGGCCCATCCAGGGATCAAACCCACAAGCTTGGTGGAAGCAGCACCAAGCTCTGACCTACTGAGCCAATCTTCAGGGTATTGTGTATCTTGACTTTGCAATTACTTGGTAGAAGTCCTGGTAAATGAAGGCTTCCTGATACATTTTTTGATCAGAACATCTAATTGTGGGTGAGTGGACAAACTAGATTTGAGAGCTTCATCTTTCCAAGTATTTACCATCCTTTTATTTTTTATTATTCTGCTTTCAGAAGTATTTAGTATTCTAGAAGTAGTAAGTTAAAGAGAAATTAAGTAAATAGGGGTTTCATCTGAAGAAACCATATTTCAGTGACAAATGTCTCAGCGAAATAAGGGTCAGTCTTTTTATCTCCGTGTCCTCTAATGAGGACATAGTACCTTAATGCTTGAATATTAACTCCATGCCCCCTCCCATCAATGCTTCTTTCTATTTCCAGGCTATGGAAAACTGACAAAGTTAGACAATACAGATGCTATATCCACTTCTGTATGAATCGGGAAAACATCCTGAACTTCCCCATCACCTGGGAAATTATATCCTTTAGAGTTCATCTGAAAAGAAACTGGTTGGTTCCATGCCCATTTTTTAAAGTGACAGAATCATAGCATGGTTTGTGTTGGAAAGGACCTCAAAGATCATCTAGTTCCTCATTTGTCATGGGCAGGGGTAGCACCCACTAGACCAGGTTGCCCAAAGCCTCATCCAGCCTGGCATTGGATGCTTCCAGGGATGGGGGCATCCGCAGTATTCCTGGGCAGGTTGCTCCAGTGCGTCCCCAACTTCACAGTAAAGAATTTCCTTCCAATATCTAATCTAAATCTACCCTCTTTTGCTTTAAATCCATTCCCCCTTATCCTGTCGTTACTGGAAGGCTGGTTGCTAGAAGACCCTTCCAAAGTCTTCTCTTCCACAGGCTGAACATAGAAAGATCTACTACAAAACACACAATCTCATTTGTGGAGAACTATACTATATCTTGTAAAGGAGACTGCTGGTAAGACCTTAAGATCTGAGATAGTTTAGGATGCTTTTTGATGGAATTTTGACAAAATCACTCATTCCCTGATGAAACCCAAATCTTTCAGTCGAGCTTAATACTTTCTGGCACAGAAAAATTACAGGTTTTCTGTAGTAGTGCAAGAGAGAGTGATCAATCTATCACTGTCAGAGCTCTCCACACCCACAGTCAGTTTTGCTTTAAGTCCGTGCAGGACTCCAGGCCTCCTTTGTTCTCTCCTGTGGAGACACCAGCTCACTGCTCCCGTGCTTCCTTATACCCCTCTGCCTATGAAGCCTTCCTTCTTCAGGATACTGTGAATTCCATGGTACCAAGAGACCTCCAACTCTAAAGTTTATTTCCCTGATACATTCAAATCCCACTATAATTACCAAGTGTTTAATCTGACCCACTGTCCTTTCTGTGACTTCATGTTTAACTGTGGTGAGACTCCAGAAATTCTAAAGGAAAAAGACAAAAAAGAAAACTCCATAAAACTGTAAGATATTGAATTAGAAACTGGAGAAGAGAAAAAAAATGTATAAAAGCTACTTCTGAAATCAGAAATTCAGTTCTGTTAAACCCTTCCATTCAGGAAAGCAGTTGCAGAAATTTTTGTTATTGAACAAACTGTAAGACAGCACATCTTCCACACAAATAGACCCACATATTTTTACAGGTTTTTCACTGTCCTCTTCCAGGTGAATAAGACTCTTCACAAAGTTATTAGCCTACCAACATTAATTTGAACTCTACTTTTTTCTCCACCAGTGTCCTGTACAGGTAAGCTACAGGGCAAGCTATGTACAGAGTATCACACCAACTGTAACTGAGACTGGTAGTAACTGAAATTACATCTTTGAGCTGAGACGGAAAAGAAACATTTCATAATTCTTGAAAGCACATTTAGCATCAGGACTGTACTTGTGCCCTATTGTGTGCTAATGGTAAAAGAAAAACAAAAAAGGAAGTCAACTGAAGAATGACTCCCAGAATTGCACTTGAAGGGGAAAAATAAATAAAAATAAAGAACATAAATAAAAAAAATCAAAGAACAGTCCCATTTAAGCTAATATGACTGCTAAACACATTAAAAAGACAAGCAACCCTTGCAGAGAGTACTGTGACTATCTTTGTCATTAACCAAATACAACTTTGTTTTGTAAGCTGGGGAGAATATCACATACCAGGAGGTCCTCTCACCAGATTCTTCAGTTGACTCTGGAATGTGGCAGCTAATTGGTGTCTGACAGAGACAGGGCTCACAAAGGGAGCTCCCTGAAGCTGAGCAGGGAAACCAACAGAACAAACTGGATCATGATAAACCAAAAGTTCCCACCATCTGACTCTACTCACACAGCGCTGCTCCAGAACTGTCATATGCTACCCACTGGCAATACCTTACAGAAGCAGGCCAGAAATTCCCAAGGGAACAAATATTTAACAGAACTATACAAGGTGCAGAATGTCTTAGAAATTACTTCAAAGAGCTTACAGTTATGTTTCTTAGAGGTTTGTTCATCTATTCATGAACTGCAACCATAAGAAACAGTTCTCAATGACTGCAAGACTGGACTCTGTAGATACTGATCAGTGAGTGACAAGACATATATATAAGGAAGGGCAAAAGAGAACTTAGATGAGAATATTCACACCATGAGTTTACAGCAGCAAGTTCCTAATGAGTCTCAATAGTTCTTATTTTGGATAAAAAGGTAGGTTATTTATTACTGAACTTATCATTGCAAGTGAAAGAAAGTTAAGTTTACATTAAGATTTCCATACATTAAAAGTTTTTAAGGATGCAAAAACGATGTTCAACATGTTTAGATAAAGTATTTTATCAACATATTCATTTAATACTTCTTTTTAATGCTACTTCCTTTTAATTATCTTGCTCACCTAATATATTCATTGTTAGTGATGTCTCCGGAGGGAAAAGCTAAATATTCATTGCATCTGTTTTAAATTCCCCATTTGAGAATTTACAGTAAGCTTAATACATCTTTCTTGTGTTATGAAGAGAAAATAGCATTATATTTAAACTCCCCAAACTGTTGTTATTTTACAGCAGATAAGTTTTAATGTTTGTATGCTAATCTGTTTTGGTCATAAACAAAATTCTTGGGCATTGTCAGACCACTAATACTTCAAGTACAACTTTAAATAGCACCAAGAAGAAGATACTTATTTCTACCATTTTTATGTAGACAGGTATTGCATTTATAATCATCCTCGAACAAATGGTTTGGTGTGGCAAACCAAATTTACTTTACATTTTAAAAGCTGATGCTCAAATTTTCCTGCTGAGTTAATGAACTGTAGCACACCTGTATTATCAATCACTCCAAGTAGGAGTGAAGCCAGAGGCTACAAACCTGCCACATGCCCAGTGAAAAAACTGCTTCTGCTAAAACGAAGAGGTAATGAGATGTCTAATACATTTTATGGACAGCCTTAAAAATTATTTACAGCATATACAACATATTACAGATACATTCAATGTCATCTGCCTACAGATTGCAGATTTGTTTGAGGAAGAATATTAGATCCCTTTCAAGCGTCAGGAACTGCTGAAGTGAAATTGCTACAAATAGCTTTATGTTAATTCCGGTTTACATCTTCAAGATGCACAAAACAAAGGCTTAAGAAAAAAATGGTTTACTGAAAACAAGTCATGTTCCACATATATGTTCCATGTAAAATTCTTTCTTTTACTTCAAGTCTCAAAAGACTGCTATATTTAATTTTCTTTAGGTAGGTGAATGAAGAAACAAGTTAAATACCTCAATTATTTGATCCAAATAAGACTAAACTCTATCTTTTCCTGCTACCGTTATACTTAATAGACTTTTATAAACTTAGATTACAATAGGAAAATCATGTGATGGTAACCTTCCAAAATGTCTTAAAATTTTTACCAGATAGTTAAAATATATTCAATTTTTTAAGAAAATAATCACATCAAAATTTTACATTTATAGCATCTTTTAAAATAAGAGATTACATTAAAATTGCAATTTTTTAGATGCTATGATCCACAAATAATACTGTAAATGCAAACAGTCTTCTGGAAAATCAACACAAAGTATTCACATGACAAACATGGAGATGGAGAAATGAAAAACAGCAGTTGATAAGAGAAATAAAAAGGAGAGTGTGCTAGTGTTTCATATTAGTCTTAAGAAATTGAATGCCAGAGGCCAGTGTTAAGACGAAAACCCAGCTGAGTTATTAAAGGGCATGGATCGTTTTATGACCATTAATAAACACACACTAGTTGCATGTGTTAAATAGAAGAAAATAAGATCTTACACTTTAAAGTATTCAGAGCAAGCACATAACTTGTCTGTCATCTCCCACTCACAACATACAAAATGGCAAAGGAGTCCTATTTTTGTTGAAGTACTGGACAGTCCCCAGAAGAAACATCTGTGTACAAAAGGGACCCAAATAAATACAGAAATGTTATTCTTTATAACGTAGTTGAAGTGGTAAGGGTAAACATTCAAACATTAATATAATAAAAAAAATTATTATATTTAAATTTTAACTTCTGCCCTTTATTTGGTAGGTTGAATAAAATAACAAAAGTAATTCCACAGCTCTTCTCATGTGTTAAGACTCTATTCCAAATGTCAAACTCTGTATCATGTATTACAAGTATTGAATGTAAAGATGTAAATACTGGCACATTGTAAATTAGGCTTCATGGGGAAATTAAGATGCAAAGAAAGGTACCAAGGGAATTGTCCAGACATGGGTTTAACAATGCTGCTCCTGCCCTCCCACAGTAACTTAAACAAAATTGACTTCATTCCTTTTACCATGTACCTTGCCAAGAAATGGATTTGAATAAAGAGCCCCCATCAGCAATAAAAGTTTGGAGGGAAGTGCTGTTTGAAAGTTGCTTTGCTGAAGTGCATGCAAGGAAAAGTGCTTTGCTGAACTACTAAGAGTGTCTGCACAAGCCAGTCCCAGCCTGCTGGTCCTATTGTGTAACCTGCTGCTCCTGGGTACTTCAGCGACAGAGGAATAAACTTGTAGCATCCATGCATGTATCATCCTGATAGTGAAGCTTAGGATGTCATCCTTCTCTACCAACTGCAGAGCTCACAGAGCCTATTCAGACCTTCTCAACTCCAAGCAAGGCTCTACAATGTGCTCTGGGAAATGGTATGTGAAAGCTGACAGAATTATGCAAGGAGTATATTAATGCTCAAATCCTTTTTTACCCCGTTAGCTTCTGAGCAAATTCAAGGTGTTGGTGACCCTTAAATGCAGCAAGAGGTTATGTGCAGGAAAGTATCAGAATTATTCAGGGTTGCCCAGAAAACTCTGCTGGTATTGAGAGGATTACTACCTTAGTGACAGCATAAAATATTTAAGTTTTAATACTGACAGCACCACTGAACCAATCTGAACACAAAGAATGTCATATCTCAAGCAACTTATGGATCAACAGAATTGCAAACTAAATTCCCATAACATTACCTTTATTATGCAATCTTTAATTCATGTTTTCAGACCACAGTTGCACATCTAAAATAGGGTGCCTAAACAAATTTTAAGAAATTTTCATTATAGCACAGCTCTAAACACTAAGTTATGAACAAACATATTAAGTTACAGCCCTAGCTCCATGATTTAGTACTCTTTAACAGCTGGAGGGTAAATACAGCATGGACAACCCTTCTTGTAAATAACATAGCTCTTGCTGTGTGCTAAAGGCAAAAAGCCGAACTCAAGATTCCTAGCATTCAAAACTAATACCAAAACTGGCACACCTGAATTCATTATGAAAACACCAAATGTGCCTGAGCAGTGCCTACTGGAAGGACTTGCCGTCACTCCTTCAGTTCAAAAGAAACTTGAAGGGCAAGATGTTTAAATCTGATCAAATGGGATAAGGAACTCAAATACCATGACATTTAATACACAGAAAAAAGAGATCACTTGAAAACAGGAAAAACTTGGCCAACCCAAAGGTAAAATACATTTACAATCAGACTCGCAGATATTTTGATCCACTAGAAAACTCTCACATGAATACATTTTGAAAAATACATGTTCTAGGTATTGACAATAAAAGTCCTAAGACAATGTCATAAGAAGTACCTCGTCTTCAGTGTGTTTAGAAATTAGAAGCCAAAAGGTATCAACTGGTTCTTCTTCACTCACTTCCTTGATGTGTGGATTTAAGACGGACTTACTCAAATGCAATGTTAGCCATTACCAAACATGTTTTCCTGAGCAGGGACTGAGCACAGTGACACCCACAACTTCCCAAAAGCGCAGGAACAGTCAGGAGGTGCTACAGAGAACCTGGTTGCTTATGAGTACCCACAAACTACATTGATCACTGTAAGGCAAAATTCTAATGCACAAGCACTGTACATCAAGGTATGTCCTCCAGCATTTTTCATTTATGTGAAAAAACATACACATCTTGCCCCTCCAGGAGTTTTTTTAATGGATTAAGAGAAAACAGTGGCCAGTAAGTTAAAAAGGAAAGGGGAAAGACCCAACTGACTCTTGTACCTTGTAATTTATTGTAAAAGCCCGCTAGAAGATTGGGACAAATTCACTGCACTTTGGCTCCATTTTTCTATCTCCTCCTGTGCTTTCATTTCTTTTCAGGACATGCCATGGCATTCTTTTCCCTCAAAATCTTTTCACGTAATGAAGACCATGCATGCCACCTACTCTTTCATTGCACAAGGATACACTTCAAAGACTTGATTTCTCTGTGTCCCATATTCCTGTTTTTCCTTCAGCGGGCAAGAGCACGGTGGGGTTTCTGATGCTATTAACAACTTGAGCTGGAAACTGTTATGTGCCCCTTCTGCCTGCTCTCACTGTCCTGTCCTGTCTCTTGCCACTTAGTTGCATCAGCAAAATTACTTTCTATATAGATGGGAACATTTTATAAAGTGTTAAAGAATGCATTTCACTTTTTGTAATACATGCACAATAACAAAGATGACTGAAGCTAGAGGTTTCCTCCTTTTGGAGGAAAAAAACTTCTGTGGTGATAAATGAAAGGGGGAGACAAACCAAAAACCAACCAACCAAAAGNACAACTGTTTGGGGGTTTTGCTCCTATTTTCTTTAGCAACCCCCTGAAAATATTTAGTGGACATAAATCAGCAGCTGATCTGGTCATGGTAGGTAGCTAATCATCCAGTAATAGACACCATTTCTTTTTACAGTTTACACCATAGACTCTAACTCAGCAAAAACTGTAAAAGATAAAGCAACCACAAACACAGCCACACCGAAGGAAAAAGAGCTCAGTAGTGTACTTGTAAGTCTGGGCATTTATCTTTTTATCACTACCATTAATACAAACAGTGCGTGGCTCTTGACTAGGCTGAGAGTTCAAATCACACTGAAAGGAAAAGAGCTTGAGAATGTAGTTACAGATAGGCAACAGAAGAAAATTTTTCTGTCTTTACCCCCTTTTATGGCTTTCCAAACAAACAAAAAAAAATTTCTCAGCTTGAACGTTTACATTACATATTATCAAGTGGGAAATGGCTACATAAACACAGGAAGCAGCATAATTGGAGCACAGAACTAATTAAGAAAAAAAACTGATCCAAGTATATACCACTTCACATCTTAAATAGTACATTATTCTACTGAGTATACATTATTCTATTACTCAGGTAAATGTAGATATTTTAGGATGTTATGAGCATCCTTACCTTCTTAAAAATGTATCACATGGAACATTTTTTTGAATGAAGAATGAATAAACAAAACAAAACCAAATCTTCTTCTATGGGGGAAAACTTCAATTTAAGAAATGAAAAAGTGAAGGAATCTCTGCTTTTGTGGAGAGTTATATGACTTTTTAAACTTTTTTGTTTAATGAATTTACATTTACAGAAATTATCTGACTAATATAAAACCTAGCAAATAAGCAAATAAGCAAAAAGCTTTACTCTAGAAAAAGCTTATTTGAAACCTTCTAAGATATTTTTAATCTGGCTGCTAGACCTACTTAACAGTTAATCCTAATCAGTTCCGTATGTTTATTACTTTGTCTCTTTGCTTTTCCAAATTCTGATCTGTAAATTTTGTGACGAGGCCTGTTTCCCTCACTGTGCAGATGTCAACAAAACCTCTCCGGAGCGGAGTGAATGTATTCTGAACAGGTTCCTTGTGAGGTCCATTAGGATGTGAAGGGAAAGTTGGAAATCAATAAAAGAATAAATAAACATTTAACTAATCAAAGTAAAACCTTTCTAACTTACCATGAAAAATAAAACATGAAATGTTATTTAATTAGTGCAGATTATTCCTTAAGGGATTTTGAGCTGCCAGATTCATCACAACATTTATTTTGAAAAGCTTCATTTGTCAGAATTCCTAAAACTGCCTTTAAATATTTTTTCCTTTAAAAAACCCAAAAAATCCAGAATGTCAGAGTGCAGGTTCCTTCTTCCTAAACCAAAGCTGGACACATTAAAGCAGATAAGCAAGCTGCTCTTTATTGATAGACTTCTTAAGAGATCAAAAGTTTGATAGCCTGGATGTCATAAACAACAACTTCTGAGTCTGAAGTAAGGACAAACACCTCAAAATTTAAACTTTGAAACAAATAAATAAATGAAATGGAAGTTTAGCAGTGAGACATAAAAATAAGCAAATGGATAACCCAAGAAGGAGCCAACATGCTGGCAGGAATGTTTACTGCAGCTAGGATTTTCTTTTATTTTTTCATATTGCCAAATCTGTCAGAGAATTATCAATAAATTTTTCAAATTGCCAGAAATGGTTGTATTTGACATAGTGGCTTTGATTTTCTTTAAACAAACAAGCAATAAAAATGGCCAGCTACAGAACTCCCCATAGAAATTTAACCTCCTAAATATGGAGATGAATCTATTTAGAACCTTACGCAAAATGCTCTTGGGAAAATTCTATGGGTGAGGATGCTATCCTTAAATTCCACCAGAAAAGCAGATTTGTTAGATGTCCAAATTCTGCCTGTTTTCCATTTTCCCAATAATCCGTACCTTGTAAAAGAGTGTGGAGTCTTTTTGAGAAATACAGCAGCATACTCTTGAAAAACTTCCTGAACAATACTTAATGACAATCTGATTAACCATGCTCCAGGCTAAGAGGGATGCACAGTCACTGAGCAATATCAAACACTCTGTTTCCACATTACATTTTTTAACATTTGTCCTAGTCTCAGTTTGCGCCTTAGACATTTTCCTTGGCAAAGTCTATTTTCTTTGGCAAAGTATTTCACAGTGCAGCTCATCGTGAAATTTTCCTGACATTCAGCCTACATTCTCCCAAATTCTTCCTGTCAGATGATTGTCTCTTCTTAGCTAGATAATGCAAGTAGCATTCATGCTTCCCAGGCAAAGAAATAAAAGTTTCAAATCAGAGTGAGAGCTTGAGAAGGTAAACAGTTCAAACTGAAAGGGGTCTTAAGTATTGATCTATGCATTTACTTAGCAATCACTGCAATCACTTCTGTGTGAAGAAAAAAACGCCTTATCTGTGGCAAAGTGGTGACTATGGGGACTAAGCAACTGTGTAAGCAGTCACATGATACCAATTTGCTGCTCCTAATGAAGGTGAGAATTCAAACAGCCAGGCCAAGTTGTGCTGGTTTATGCCTGGCCCTGCACTATTTGTGACCATCATGTGCTGCCTTACGGTATGAAAATTAATTTGCACCTTCACAAACACTGTAGGTCTTCACAAGTCAATGCCACTGACTGCACAATTGGGGTTAATATGTCTACTATCTGTTGCTGTTAGGAATTGCTTTGCGCTATATTGCACAGCAGCTGTGAAATTAAACACTGAGAAAAGCAGTCTGACAGTTCAATGCTTTGCTTCTGTGACATGCTCTTGATGGTTTGGATACTGCTGTGGTTCTTCTATCTGCTATTTGTTATCTCTTCAGCACCAACAAAACCCCAAAAAGCACTGTTGAAAAAAAATGACAAGAAAAAGTCGGTGCTGAGGAAATTAGCTATTCAAAAAGATTAATGTAATTAGAAGTTGTATTTTGCCTTAACAACTACTTTGTGAATGGAGACATCCAGGCATAAAGCCAAAATCAGCTTAGCTGTTTGTAATGGTACTATGCCCAGGAACTGTTAGTGCTGAAACTGGAAGTATGCATCCTTTCAGGAAACAAAGGCACGTGTATGAACATTTAAGATATATTTTGAAGAAACACAGGTTATCCATATATGCAAACTACTTCAGTGGTAAAGGAACTTTTATAGATATAGGATCCACAGAAAAACTTTCAATTTCTCCATGCTATTGGAGTACAAAGTTTTACTGATAGCTGACACACTGAAGAATATTCAGATTGTTCATAATGTTCAGAGATTTAAGGCTCAAGTTCTGAGTAATTACAAATTAGAAGGTTCTGACAGTTGTCAGTGGTGAAAATTCAAAATGAGTACTTTGGGAACAGCGCACAAAATTAAGAAAGGAACATAAGACATGGCATGTGACATGCCATGACAAGAAATTTTGAGCAAAAGGTCTAGAAATAGTGCAAGATTCAGATTTTTTAGGTTTTTTTCTTTTTTTTTTCACCACAGAAGCAGTGCTGGATAGACAGGCCTGGGCTGCAGGGCCCCACTGGCAGGCTTTGGCTGGCCGTAGCCCTCTCCCTACTGACTGTGACATTTGGACTTCAGTGGGAATTCCACAACAACTCCATGAGATCGTGTCATGACATGTCACATGAAAACAAATTAGGCCAAAGTTGCACTGATTTTGGCCAAAGTGGATGAGCCAGCTTCACTTTACCCTGAATGGAAATCTAACTCAATATTGTTTGAAAAATAGCTTTTATTAAAGAACAGCTATCCAAAGAAGCAGCTCTCACAATATTAAACCTTCAGGCTACCAGACTCTGTGGCCCCATGCTTCAAAACTTTCCTCAGGTCCATGTGACTATGGCTTCCAGATTTCTATTCAACTTTTTTTTTTAACACTAGAAAACTAATCTCTTTCCCTGACCGCACCTACTTGTAACAGCAGGGCTGCAACAAATATTGCACCAACAAGTAGATTTGTAGTAATTTATTTTGGTGGTCATGCTAGCTTAAGCGGTTTCCTGATCTTGAAATGCCCCTTCATCTTGTTGTTGACTTCTTCTGTCCTCTGTTGCTGTGACACTGAAACAGTCTGTTGCAACACAGTTGAAAAATAACCAGTAAATATCTTGTTTGTTTTGCTTTTAGCCAGGTCAGTTTTGTGAAGTGGGTACATAATAAACTGGCATGGCTGCCAAAAAACCAGACAAAACTGTTAATCTGTTTCCATCTTAGCTCAAAGCAAAAGCACTTGCTCTGGGAGATACATCCAAGAAGGCTTCTCAAAACAACAATAACTGAAGCCTATGAAGACACTTGAAAAGTATAATAAAGGCGACCTAAGTGTTCTGCAAATATTAACACAACATCCTAACAGAGAATACTTATATAAAACACTTTTGTATGTAACATAGCTATGAGCCCATGCAGATTACACAGATTGCTCAAGGGAGAATATTTTGCTTCCTTGTGAAAAGGTGGGGGCTTTGGCTGGTGTTTGTTTGGTTTAAATAAAGGCATATTTGTTCCTACACACCCTTTGGTACATAAAGTGCTTGTGTTGTTTTCTGGTTTTATTCACATTTCCCAGGACATTACATATGAACATCAAATACCTAAGTTTCATTCCGGAGATCAGACTAAATGAAGGGCAGAAAAAAAAAAAAAAAA
>VWZN01000253.1:149538-167684 GCA_013396955.1 Regulus satrapa | reverse complement strand
AAAAAAAAAAAAGAAGGAAGCAGCAGCATTTTAAATTTCTCCCAGATAATTTATTTCTGTTAGTAATTTTACTAACAATATCAGATTAATAGGAAGCATAAATAAAATGTGTATCTCTAAAATAAAATATATCACTTATTTAACAGAAAGAATGCAATGCAAATTCAGTGAAAAAGGAAGGAAATTATTTTAAGAAAGTTCCCTTGATAAAGATTCAGAACTTTCACATGGGATTAAATTATAGCATCTCTATTGTTCCCTAATAAATGCTAGGAAATAGAGGTCATTATTCTACACCCCTGATGGCTTACTGCTGAAGTCATTGGAAATGCAGTGGGGATGAATCTGACTTTTTATGTTATATGCAGTACATGTGAAGCCCAAGAGTAGTGCTGTTTGGTTGGTTTTTTTTTTTTTTAATGCACCATTTACCAACAGCATCACTAAATATACACCAGCACAAAATGACAGATATCAAACCTAAGGCTGTAAAAGAAGGTATCTTATGTCAGTCACTTTTTCCTTTTTCCTTATTTTCTTTTTAAGGGGAAATGTGTGGCATATGGCCTCTGGCTTTTCTAATCACTAGTCAATTTTCTAGCATCAGAAAGAGAAAACAAGGATAAAAGAAACTGACTTGAAATAATCACCATATTATTACTGCTGCCAGTAATAATGGCTACAAAGCCCTACAAAACAGAATGTTTATGTGATACACAGTTTCATTTAACTTTATACTTCAGTGGTTTTTCCCAATAATACTGTTCATAATGTCTTGTTTCATTAGCTTATTCTAAATAAATAAAAAAATAGTTCTTTATGGCTCTTTACGCAGGAACCACAGGAGACTTGCTAAACACCTCTCAAACTATTTCCCTGACCATTGGAAATACAAATCATTGGAAATACTTAATGCAAACATTCAGTGGGCAAGTACTCCAAAATTGTGTTCACCAAGACAAAAACATAATTTGACTTATGAAGAATTTAATAGGTATCAGATGAGAAATAAATTGGTTATATGAATATACACTCTTCATATTATAATATGATCAATGCACTTATATGTATGCTCATAATTTAATAAAATAAAGTTCAAGGCAGGAAAACAAGACCATTAGCTAGCATGCAAAATTAATATCCATCATTCCATATTCTCATACATCCGGTATTCACTGCTACAACAGTATCTTTTACTATCACATGCTACAAGAATTAAAAGAAAGCTGAAAGTAGTATGATGCAGTGTATCCATAAATAGCTACAACATTGCCTAGCCATTTTTCTCCAAGCCTTCTAAAAAATGTCAAAAAAACAAGCCTTTTTAAAATAACTTTTGCATGCTGTCTCTTTCTATGCAGAAGGAAATCAACTTCTTAAAGACCTGCATGCCATGTCTCAAGCTTTCCCATCAGCTGAAAACTTTGTTTAATACTTTCACTAAGCTGCAAACTGGCTGGCTTTAAGTGCTTCCAGCAGAGCAATCTAAGTGTATGCATAATGCTCCAAACTTCCTCAGAAACAAGCAGAAGTGCTCTGAAGATTGCACAGCTAAATTACAAGTTTTTCAAGCAAAAACTTATACTAGGAATATGTTTGGCACACTGATCCTCACAGGCACTTCTGGATTCTAAGATGACACGTAGAAAACTTCTATTCCCCAGTAAGAGACTGGGGAATAAAACCCCACATCTTTGACAAAGGTAATACTTTTACTCCAGGAATAATTAAACAAATTCCACCAACAGGGCAGCTCAAACTTTTTAAACCCAGAGAAATTCTAAGTTTGATAAATTTTATTATATAAATATAACTACCATGATGTGTGCCCTTAATGTTCTCATTGTGGACAAGAATGAGAACTGAATGAGCTTTATTCCAAGCTGAGCAAAAAGCTGTCACAAATGATTTCTGTCAAGAGTAGCTTCTCCATACATGAAGACCCTACAGAAGCCCACACTGGAGGAGCCTGCTCCTGGAGGACTCAATCCTGTGTGTCCCCAAAAGACCCACGTTGGAGCAGGTCATGAAGAACTGCAGCCCATGGGAAGGATTCATGCTGGAGAAGTTCATGGAGACTGTCCCCCAAGAGAGGGACCCTGTGCCACTGGTAGAGAACTGGGATTAAAAGTAAAGCCTCAAAAGAAGGGAGAGACAGAAGTTTCTTTAAGATTTAGTTTTTGTTTCTAACTCCCTTACTCTGATTTAACTGCCATTAAATTAAATAGATTTCTCGAGGTTGAGTTTGTTTTTCTCATGACAGTGATTGCCAAGTGGCCTCTCCTTGCCTTTATCACAGACCATGAGCCTTCCCTTGGATTTTCTCTCCCCTGCCCAGATGAGGAGGGCAGTGACAGATACTGCAGTGATATAGAACAAAACATATCCTTTCATCTGACTGGTCTTTTGTCACATAATAATATTAATATTTTTTTCCTTCTTTTATACTAAAGACCTTCCTACATCTTTTACAAAAACGCTATATGGCAAAATCAAATTATAAACCAAAGAGAGGCCATAAACTTCTAAATGAAAACAGTGGTGACTCCTCTGTGGGGGAAATAAAGAGAGAAAATAGTAGGAAATTACATATAATCAAAGATTAATGAAATTGAAAAACAAAACCCTCACCAATTCTTTTTTTTTTTCTCCTAATAGTTAGCTCATAACAATCTTTAAGTAAAACTGGGAAGCTATTAATTTAAAAAACATTGTTTAACTGGGGAATTAATAAATGTTCTGCTAACCAGCTTTTAAGGTGGTAAGCATAGAACTGCTACACAGGAAAAATCTTCCAGCTACCCAGGAAAAATATTTAGCATGAAGCAAAAAAAACCTCACAACTTTTATACATTTAAGTGATATTAGCTATGCAACTGTACTAAATAAATGCTATTAATTTGCCATTTTGAAATATTTATCTAAACAGAAATAATGGGAGAGCAATTCTATGCTATTTACTCCTAGGATAAGACAACTTTATATAAACACCTCTTTCTGAATTAGTAACTTTGTTCCAATCTGAGTCATAAAAGCCTTACCTCAATGTTCTAAGTACCCATAAGAGGAAGGAAAAACAGAACAGACATAATCTTTGGATGGATTAAAGCTGGTTAGACTTTCATGATATTTAAATCCTCCCTACTGATGTTAATTCTTAGCTCACTCCTTTATTCATGACTGACTCCCAAGGAAGGACAAAAAGAGCTGCACTGTTACCTGTTTTTTTTTTAAAAATAGTTTCATAAAAATACAAGTAAAACTTATTTAACAAAGCTATATTTGAATAGAAACATAAAAACCAAAGTAAACAGCAGATTCAAACATTGTAGGGACACCATATCAATGGATGACTCTGTATTCAACGAGAGTTTCTCTCGGGTGATGAATTTGCTTTCTCTTCCTATGACTGATCATATTTGTGGATTACTAGCATACATTCACTGGACAACACTCAAGAGTATTTCATTAAATATAAATACAGATCTACGTCTCCAGTATAATCTTTTTGCAGAAAGGGAAAGGTACACCAGTATCCAAAGCTTATTTTTTGTCAGGGAGCAGGGAGGTAGGAAATTGAGTGAAAACTATTTTAAAATTGATGCAAAAGTCTTTGTTGAACAGTTTACCAAAAAACTGCGGTAGTTGAGCTAATACATTTCTGCTTTTGCATAATAATTCAAAATAATTCTTATTATATACTTAACCTCTACTTCACAAATAATTTTTTAAAAAAATGACTTCAGGATGAATAGAGAAAAGTTTAACACAAGGAGGGGTCCAATGCAAGATTACTGTCAGCAAACTTACCAGTCGCCTTCTCTCCTCTTCAACAGCAATCAGAAGCCGAGCAAACTCCTTCAATGACTGTGCTGAAAGGAAAACAAAGAAAAAGAACATTCTGCTTAAAATAAGATTTTAAGACCAGGTGAGTCTGTTATCTGGACTGAAGCTATGTGATAAAATATTGCTCTTACACTGCAATGTAATTAGTAGCCTTAAACAAGACAGACTGAAATAGGCAGCAGGTCAAGAGCAAAGAAAAAGAACCTAAGTCTTAAGAAATATATCTATTTTAATTTTTTTTTAATGGAATACAGCAAACTGAATTTCCTGAAACATGGAAAGATCAATCTCAAAACAGAAGAATTCTGCCTTCAACCACAAAAATCAATTTAACATACATAGCAGAAATAAAATAATTGAGTTTCTCCCACCAAGGTGGGAGAACAAGTCTTTGCAAGAACTATGAAAAATATTTGGGAAAGTATTTGAAACTCACATTTTACAAGAAACGCCAAGTGTTTAGATTTAACTGCTCTTTGGCTTTATGTTTTACAAGGGCAAGGTCTCAGGTGACCCAAACAGATGATTGATTTATAAGCTCTGAATTCTGTTACAACTGTGACAGAGCCTTTACTCTAAACTGTTTTCAAATAGAAGTCAAAGGGCTGAAGGAGAGTCAATGGAAACATAATAAAAGAATTAACCCTGAAAAGAGGGCAAGAAAGAGGAAAACATTCTGAAAACTTTTTAGACTTCATTCTCATGTAAGCATGCGGTAACAACTTGTCTAGAAAAATCTTCCTTTCAATTTTTATTACTTTCTCAAGGGCATAGGGATTACTCAGATCACAGCATCACAGTCTCTCAGGTAACAATGCCAGAGAACAATAATTTGAAGAGAGCTAAGTATGTTTTTACTTTCTCCTGATGCAACTAGCACTAATTGCTACCGTTGACAGGATGTTACATTTTGTGGTTTAAAGCTCTGAACTCAGAATACAGATTGCCAAATACTACAGTTTCTCACAATAAACTTGAGGCAGTCTCAAATTTCATTTTGAAAGAGGTAAAAAACAAGCATGCAGACAAGACTCAGATTTACTCAAAAGAGTAAATTCCTCTCATCATTGAAAAATTTTTCACAGTTAACCAATATATAGTGCTGATGGTATGCTATCAGAACTCTACCTCTTAGTTATTTTTTTCATCTTCTTAAGTGTTTTTGTATCAGTCTCCAATAATACGGCTTTATCTCTTCTCAACTTCTCTAAAATACTTATGGAATTAAGCACACTTTCTAGAAAGTACTGGAACAGATCTTTTAAGAAGGAACTAGTATCTGGCTTGCCTTAACTGCCTTGTCTGCATTCATGAACTGTTATTTAATTTTTGGACCATTCCCAAATAATTTCTAACCTTTATACCACCCGGAATTTGCAGAGGTCACCCTTGCATCCTCCCTTCTCTCTGTTAACTTTTATAGTTGAAGAACACTTTGCTGTTTGTTCCAATTTCTTCTGCAAGAAATTTCATAGCTAATTTTTTTGCAATTATAATGTTATACTTGCATATCTTGACCTCAAAGTCTTTGTTTGCTGACAAATTCTTTTTTTTCCCCATTATGAGCTCTTGGTTTAGTCCAAATACACCTGGTAAGTTAAATGTCCATCTACTTGGGCTTTGAGAACACAAGCTCCAGAAAATTTTGCCAGTTATGACGATATAAGAATTTTAGTTTGATATCCAGTGAATGAACTCAATCTCTTAGTCAGCTCATAATATCCCATTAAAAACCCGAACAGATAAAGAAATAAGATGGTGAGCTGACTGGTTATACATTACTAGGAATCTGTACAGCATTACACTCAAGAATATCTAAATGAATGAATATCTAAGTAAACTCAAAATGAAATGCTAAAAACTAAATAAACAATTAGCCAGACAGACATGACTAAACTATGAGGATGTGGAGAAATGGAGAGGAGAAGAAAGGGAGTGTAAAAGAAACTCAAAACCACAAAACCAGTATGAGAAGCTTTTGATTCATCTTTTGAATTTCAAGGCAGAACCATAGAGTTTCTTAGTTCAGAAGTTGAAACATTTGCTTAAGATTTAAATAAATTCAGGTCAGCCACAGGAAAAAAAAAGGCATATAAAATATGCTCTGTAAGTGTGCAAATCAAGTTTTTCCTCAATATTTAACGCCAATATAAAGGTACTAGTCTGTCACCTGTACAGTGCCTCAGCTAAAGACTCAGAAACTGTCTCCATCTTTTTCTCTCTAATGGCTCACCTTTGGGGCAATTATAAAGGTCAAAGTTTCACTAAGAACACAGAACCTACACTCTTCAGCAGTACTAAGACAAACTATGCCCCTCATCTTACGAGACTTTGCAGACACACCTTTGTATCTTTGAAACTGATGACACCTCTGATGTTCCCTGCCCAACATCCACATCTATCCCTACATCCAGCCATGGGATGTCCTTTCCCAGCTCAGGAGGTCCACAGGGAGAACTTGTGTATGGTGTTATTCGGAGTGTAGTGAAAGATGCACACCCAGTACACAGAATTCTGCACCACGGACATCTCTGGTGACCCCAATGGTTGTTCTGTCCTTGTAACACGACCACGCTGAGACACCATATACTGAAAAAGGCTTTGTCCACACCAGCTCTCCTAAAATAGCCCTGAGTACTGCAGCGCTGATCTTTCATGTTATTGCACCCGGCTTCCCACACAACCCCCATTCAATGTGGCATCATTAAAAGCCATGATCTGTCCCTAGAGAACTTGGGCTGTGCTAGAAGCTGCAGTGGGAGTGGGGAAGGGGAGGAAACAACCTTTGCTTTTCTTTTCCCAGCTGACCCTTTTTCCTCCTTTCTCGCCTGTTATCCCTCAAAGCCCTCGGGTTGATGACAGGCAGCAGCTCTGCCTCAGCTCAGTTTGGGGCTGGGCAGACAGAGGGATGCTGAGGGCAAAGGACACCAAGGGGGAGAGACCTCCCAGACAATTCACCTGGGCACTAGGCACCTCAGAGATCTGGGCAGGGCATCCTTCTCTTCCACCTTCATCAGCATCTCAGCACAAACCCTGCACATAGGGTACACACATCTAGCTCTGGATCCACAGCTCTTGACAGGAAAAAAAACCCAGATATTTCAACAATAGGAATTTGAGGTGCTTTTGTGTAGTTGAAAACCAGAAGATTTAGAAAGTAGACCCGTCTGTGTCAGATGCAGCCATGGTCTGTCAGGGCACTCGGGCATTACACATCAGCTTCACAATCCTCATAATGCTACAACTTTTTAAAAAATCCACTTCTTTTTAATCAGAATAGACACAGAAGAATTAAAGCAAACTTTAATTAGAAATAATTAAAAAGAAAGACACAGAAAAATTTAAGTGAACTCCCTCAAAAGAGAGTGGGAGGAAGAAGAGTCAATTATTTTGGAAGAGGAAATGTCATGGGAATGTGCTGATAAGAAATAAATTCTGAAAACACATCAGTAATATGAAGTCTTGTCAATATGCAGCCTAACATATGAAATATAAAGATATTTTTAGTTATTTTCATAAAAACTATTGTTATTAGTGGGTCATTTAAAGAAAAACAAAGTGCTGACTCAATATTTTATTCTGTCATTAGATGATATTAACTTAAAAATTCCAACCGTTTTACAGTCTGCTTTTTAGTTAAGGGCTACTCAAAAGGACTTGTAAGATACATTTGGTATCATGATGGAAATGATGCCTGTGAAAAGCAACACTCAAGATGCAGAAACAATTGAATGTGTACCCAGATGTACACTTGTGGTCTCATTCATTACAATCACAACAGACTGCCAGCTGCTTTCTCTGGAGTGTTCCCAACTCGACAACAATGTGCTGCAAAATTTCTGTTGTTCAGGAGAAAAGGCTCCCAGTATTTTATTTTAAAAATTAAAAAAAAAAAATCTACTCTCAAGTCTTTTAATTAATTTGCTTCATTAAGAAACAAATTAACAGTACCAACAGCTTCAACGTTAATGGTGTCGATGAACAACTTTCTTCTTTTTTCCAAAATCCCTATTATTTCAACCACATAGTACAGCTCCACAAAGAAATACACTCACATAATTAAAAAGAAACTGAAGCCTGAGGTAGAATCGAGTGAACGAGAACAAAGTAAAAAATTATAAAATTTAATTTATGTGGATTTATAGAATGTCTTATTAAAAATATGATTAATTTACACTCTGCAAATCTGGTTTACTACATTGAAATCAACCCAGTTATTCATAGTAAAATAAATGCACATAAAAATCTTATGAAGTTTTTTTCTATATACTTGTGTAGACGATGTATCACCTTAAAATAGCATCTCTGGAGATTACTGAAGCTATTCTATCAACCTTAGCTTAATATTTAAGAATACATCAATATGACATCATCTACATTTAATAAGAAAAGGCTAACAAATTTTATGACCCATATAATAGCTTTGCTTCATCAATGACAATGAACTGAAATACATAAAGCCAAATTTGCAAGGTACTGTTTAACTCAAGTGAGAAACTAATAGCTACTGTGGAAGACAATACAACTGAATGCTCTTTTTTGTGGACTGTTGCTTTAATTTCCACTTATACATTAAGTCTTAAACAACACATAGACAATTTTTACATACTCCAAAGTACACAGAACAAGATTTTTTAGCATTATGAGCAGATACCACCACTATCTTCAGATATCCGAATGCTAACACAGAAAAAATAACAATGAACCATACAGATATATGTCACGTGTTCTTATGACACTTTGCAGTATGAAAGGCAAAAATGAGCAAGACAGATTTCCTTGTGTCTTCCTGATCTAACTGAAGAACTGCCAGGACTGTGCTGTACATTGCTCCCAGCACTCTTTGGCAGGAAGGTCAGTCAAGCACATCCTCCAGAACTGGTCATACCTAGTTTGCTACAGCAGGCCTGAATTCATGCTTGAGCACAGACTTCAGGTGAAGTCTAGAATGGAGTTTTTCCTGTAAATAATATATCACTGAAACAGAATTCAAGATAGACCAATGGCACATAAGGGAATTTTCTAAGGATTAACACTTGTTTACGAGACTTCCGTGATAAAGCAGAATAAATATAAGATCCATGAGAGCTGGGAGCAGAGACTTTCTTTTCCAAATCTAAAGTTAAAATAAATGTATTATTAAATACTTGTTAATTTATAGTTGTATTTCCAGAGCTTTTAATGATTAGCATTAACTACAGCCACAACAAGCAGTTTTTCAACAAATCACAACAGCAATTAAAATTTTCATCCTTCTTTCTATGGCTTTAAGGCATACTGAAAAAGTATGTGAGGTGGTGGGGATGATGTGGTACAGTAGGTAGGACAAGAGTAGCCTTTCCAGAATGCTTCCTTTCAGATAGAAAAAGCGAACATTTCAGAGTAACACTGACAGACCACAACAGGTATGAAAAGACAATCATCTGCTTTCTCAATAATTTCTACTTAAGAAGAGTTGTGGGTGTTGTTAAAGCCACAGAGGATCTGTAATGTCTATCAGAAGGTAACTAAATTGGATGTCTCAAAATATCACCACTATGTCAAGTTTTCACATTACCAAATGGAATGAAGAGGAAGACTCTCAAAAAAAAAAAAATTCCCAAAGCCTGTCATCATCTTGGTCTTTCAATATGTTTGCTATGAACTTAAATGCAGCCTTATTTTATACAATAGAGGTTTCCTTTACCACCGTCATGACCTGGACTGATTTGTTAATGCTCCCTCTCCCCTCCCCCCCTATTTTTCCTTCTGAATTAAGCCTATAAAACATAAAAAGGATACAGTTACCTAGAGCTTTAAAGGGAATTACAGTTGAGCCCAGTGAGAAGCTGAAGGATCAACAACTTAGTCTGTAAACATAAATAATGAATAATTTAGGTAAATAATGAAAAATGCCAAATGTCCTGGAACTATAAGCAGAATATTGCTGTCTAAGTGTTTTATAACTAATGTTCACTGGGCTGGAGCACCTTTGTAACCTAATTTAAAGAACAGAAGTGCAAGGTGACTGCAACATTTTCTTGCAGAAAACAGCTGTTGGTTCTATTTCTAAAACACATTTTCAGAAGAGCTATATTTGGATGAGAAGACATGTCTGATAAATCTTCCCAATTATTGCTCAAGTTTTCTATTTCCTTTACCTACTGTTATTTCTTTCACTATTTCTATCCTAGGTCATCTTCCCTCACTTTCCAAATGGCTACATTTTTGGAGAAACTTCAGCTTGGAAGACTGAGCTCTGTACCATAAATAATATTTACAGGGAAAGCAGAAAAGACAACAAAATAGGAAATGAGTATGGAATTTGAAATCAATGTTTATCTTAGCTATTTTTCCCCCTTCTGAGTATCATTTCCAAGATAATGGAGGAAATGCAGCAACTGCTTTCTTAAGGTTTAAGATAATATCAGTTAGTTATTTATGTAAATTCCAGTTTGCAAGCTTGCAGCATTTCAGATATGCTGTAACTTCAAGCTGAGTAATGGTGTCAAGAGATGAACTGTGTTAGAAGATTCCACTGTGAAAAAAGAAGTTAGAATGTCAAGATAACGGTTCATTTCTTCATGGGGTTTTAATCTCATTTTAAATTTGGAAAATTATTACTGTATGTGCTGCCTTATCCTCTCCATTTGGTTTCTCTTACCTTCCTAATTTAGGTAGCAGGTTTTATGGACCTGAAATAAGGATCTTATGCATTCCTGTTGTCTGTGTTTACATTTATCACAGTCTCCACAAGAACAGTAAAAAAAAGCTATTCGGACCTTCCTATAATACAATGAAATGCACTTCTAGTAGTAAAAGACATAGGATGAAATAAAAATTCAAGTGCGGAGGTTTAAAGATTACATTAACATACCTCAGCATGGAAACACAGTCTTAAAGTGACAATGATTTCTGCCAGAAGACAGTGGTTTAAATTTACAGTCCAAATAACTACAAATTTCCTTGAAGACTTCCATCATGGGAAGGCACACTAAGGTACAGACAACCCTGTCTGATCTGCACTGTTCTTGTGATAGAATCAAGACATTCTTAGAGCAAACCATGTGAAGCTATTTCAGACTCCATAAACAGTCTTACTTTTTTTCTCCATTATTAGTCTGCAATGGCTTAATCCAATGCCTTTTTTATCAAATACTACCATGATCTTTCAGATTGTGAAGCATCTCCTGGGGAGTACCAATTTCAGTGGTAATTTTGTTTCCTGTGGCAATTCCCTCCTTGAACTGTGAGGAAAGGTATTTTGCCATTTTTAAAAAACTATTGAAAATAAGTGTGCTACCTCACATAAGGAAATCCAAATTTGCCCAAAAATTAGCAACAGATTAGGAAGAGAAAGCATGATAATAGAAAAGAGAGATGAAAAATGCCTGTTTCAAAGCTTCTGAAATTACACAAATGAATAAGCAAGAAAAATGTCCATATTTATGCCTCAAGGTCTAGGTATTGTTCTCCAAATATGATCACATGTTCCACTACATGCTGGCAAACAGAGAATTTCATCAGGGCACAGCTACTCAAATACATGTTACTAAAAGTAAAAAAACCCAAAGAGTTCTCTCTATTTCTTCTGAGTTAACACACTGTAAGCTCAAGAGTAAATTCCACATTAATTTTTTTCTCTACATCATAATTAGGAGCATTTTGGCTCTTCACAGTATTAGGACAGAGAGATGGTAGTAAGTGCTGCAAATTCCCCATGAAAACAAAACCAACAATGAAAGTAGCAGATATTCAGCAGCAGTCTCCATGTTCAACCAGGTTTATAGCATTTGGTCCCTGTATATTTCCAGGCAGTGTTCCCCACAAAGTTTCAAAGCCCCTCAATTGCGGGTCGTATACCAGGCATAAGTATTTGGGGTTTGTCGCACTATAAAAGTGAGACAAACCAGCAGAAAAGGCCAGTGACTCCACAGTAAAAGTGGGACCTCCTGCCTGAGCATCACACACATGTGCCTCACACTGCATGCCAATATGAGAACCATAAAGGTACCAAATAAAGATCTGAGCTTAAGTGAAGCCCAAAGCTCTGCAAGATGTGTTTGGCAGGACAGTAAAAAAATGTACATACCATATGAGACGATTTTAATTCAAGAATATTTTCACTTTGCTAAACTTAATGAGCAAATATAGCAAGGTATTTTCTGAAGGTTTTTTTCCTAAATATATACAAAGCATAAAGTGCAGGGCTGCTATTAGAAGTAAAAATCCTTTCTCCATTACAGAAACAAACCTCTGTCAGGGTAACCATCTAAATCCAGTTACAAACAGTATCATATTTGAGAATTCTTTGCTATAAAAAGTAGCTACCCATGTCACAAATATTTAAACATACAAATACAAGCCTTGCGCAAAAGTTAAAACAATTCTTTGAGCCAATACATATATACTTTCCACTCCACCACTCTTCAACAGTGGTCTACACAGAAAGCTACATGTTTATATACAAACTAAGATTTGCAAGAAAGTCAGGTTATCTAGAATTCCCAAATTTACTGTCAGCACTTGTGAAATACAGTATTTGGAGAGATAACCAGAAGACATGCAATGTTACACATTTTAAACAAATGCAATTACTTGAGTTAATATCAGTAAATTGCCATGTCCTACTCATGCAGAACCTCACACAGCAAACAGAAGTAGAAAATTCTAAATAGATCAAACAAGGGCAACACACTTCAAAGAGTCCTGAAAAATGTTTAAGGTTTATAATGGCTGTCTATCCCACAGCATGTCTGTAGAAACAAAACAAAAACAAACGCACACCAAAGAATAATCCCACTACCACCATTACACTTTTAACACTTTATTAAAAATACAGCTGCATGTCTACCCTGTATTAGTGTTCTACTCTACTTATAAAAGCAGTACAGATTTTGAAAATACATAATTAAATTTGAAAAATTTACGTATCTTGTGTAGCATGAATTTTTCAACATGGCAGAGATGTGGTAGAAAAAGCTCATTCTAGATACTACTAGTCTAAAGCACCACTCCTGAAATATGGTATCTTGGAGTGGCAGCAAAACCATTTTATATAATCTAAATAATTTCTTCCATTTTCTTAGGAACATGAGAAGGGTCTCTCAGTCAAGTGCTCGCACAGAGCTCTATATCAAAACCTGTCTACAAATGATTAACTCTTTTATTGTCTCTCCTCTCTCTTCTACACTTCTGTGAAGGGGTGGAGGCTTTTGGGACGAGTCACAAGAAACACACCATTTCTGCCATGTTCTTGTAGAATAAAGAAATAAGGGTTTAGATTAAGAAATATTGCATCTCTATGCCACACTACAAAATGGGGTTTTACATTATGCTACCTGTCAAAGAGAAATCAGACTCTCTTTTCACCTGATGGAGCCACAGGCACAGCAGTGAGGCTGAGCTACACAGCTGTAGAACTCAGCAGGGTGTGGGGAACAATATTCAATGCATCAAATTCTGTCTAACAGGTACAAAGTGATCTTAAAGTGCTGCTGGAGACCTACTTTGAAAAAATAGCAGTTTGAATTGGCCTCTGTTGAAAACTAATAGCATACCAAAGAAGTTCATTAAATTAATCTTCACCTCAACTAAATTGACCATTAACATTTGACTTGAACAGATCTGGCTTTGCCAGAGTTGACTAATATCTTATCACATATCAGAGGAAGAACAGCTCTAAAAACCATGGAATATTCAGAAATAGTTAAGTTCAGAGATGGATTCTGATGCAATCAGATTACAATCCTCTCTTGCTCTCCCTCCCCCATCTCACTCAGAAGAGTTGTGATATAAATATACTATGAGTACAAATCTTTTGTTCTAAGATAAGAATTGCTGCTTCAAACTCAAGTTTTTTTGAACAGCTGAATACAAGACAACATAGGAAACAAACACTGAGCAATGTACAACCTCATTTGAAACAATGTTAAGCTCCAAAAGTAACATTCAATCCTAGCATTCCATAAACAAAGGAATTAGAAGTAATTATGACAACATTTCAGGCTTGCCAATCCCCAATTCTTCAGAGGCCCATCCATACTTTAAGTGAAGGAAAAAACCCTGATATTTTATTCTTCCCAGCTGTATAAACCTTATTTGTGTGTGGCTCTTTATGAGTGCTGAAACGGGAAGTAAAAGCAAAAGCAATATATTCAGAATGCAACTGAGAATAATTAATACTGTTTTTCTGATTTTTAAAGTTTACACATGTATTGCTTGAATAGTGGAAGAGTTTAGAAAAATTTATCACCAAATACTTCAACAGATGTTAGGTTTGTCATACTTGGTAACTGAATTTAGGCCTACAAAGGGATCAAAAAGTTCCCGTCCTTAAAACTCTAAACTCTACTAAGCATATTTATTTCAGAAAATACAAATCCTTTACCTTATTTGCTCAAACCTGAAGATCAATATCTCAAAGTTGAGTTCGTCAAAACTACTATCTGTTTTTGAAAATGAATTCTTATTTCTCTAGAAGTATGTTAGCCTGACAACTCTAAAATATTATGGTGTTTTACTAGAAGTGTATTATATGCATCAGCAGTACATATTCATTATTTTCAAAACAACTCTATAAAGCAGCACTCTAGTCCCACAGACATTCATACATCCACTGGGATGACCAAATATAGAGATGATGAAGGGACAAAGGAGGGGAAAAGAGGTATGTTGAAGGCATGGAATGAGGACAGTAAAGTAGAACACACTTTCAAGAATCGAGATCAAAATATCAATCATACTCATCTTACTCTGAGTGGCATGGACTTGTCCATTCATCTACTCAACTGATCAGATCAAATTTTGAATCAACTCCTTAGCAGAATGCACCAGGACAACAAAGCTGTTGTCCATTGCCTGCCTCACCCTCTTTATGTGCACAGTAGGAGCTCCAAGGCAAACACTACCTGAGACACCACAGATGTTCAATACACTAAAATGAACTAACATGAATTTCAGCTTCTGTTAGTACACCAAGATGTAAACTGCAGGGATTCAGGAGAGCGCCTACTATCAGCTACTTCTGACACAGAAGAAATGAAGGACAAACAGAAATGGCAGTGATTGCATCAGCCAACCCAATTCAGTTTTTCAATTTGAATACTCATCTTAAGGTCAACAGAGAATGGAGCATGCAAATTCCAACATCCTTCTGATAGGTATCCAAGAGAAAAAGAAACAACAAGGACCGTGTTGATCTTATTTTATCTTTTCCTCCTGAACAGATAAAAATTTACTGCACCATTATTTTGTTTCCTAACTTGTCAGCCTCATTTGCCCTTCCAAAGCAAGGACAAGAGCTCTGGGCTCGACCAACAGAATGCCAACCTTCACTTTCTGGGGCAGAGGTTGCTTTGAAGTCTTGACAGGGTCCCAGCATTAACATAAAATCACTATTTTCTTGAAGTCAAGAAATAATAGTTCTGGAAACAGGTGGCATTTGTTTCAACTGTCAAATATGCAACAGGGATTAAAAAAGATAATGGTAGGAATAGAATAAACAGATTTGAAACAAATACAGACATCGCATACCCTGATTGTGCTGAGTTCCTCCCATAAATTGTTACCATTGAACTTCTGTAGATAAAAATAATCCAATACAAGTACCAAAGAACCTGTCCTGCGATCTTACAAGTACCTTAAGCAAAATTGCTTTGAAAGTAATCTAAAAAGTTAAATCTTAAAATTAATTCCTTTCGTTGGAGAAAAAAGGGCTGGCAAATCTAAGCAGGCAATTACTGGGTAAAAACAGCTTACAATCTTTCTCTCCATTGTAAATAGCTTTCTACTCTGATTCAGGACTCAACCCTTCCCCACCCATCTAAAATAAAACCACCTTTTGTAAATACACTTGTCTCTAATGTGTTCCACAAGTTCAACAAACTCAAGCACGAGAAAAGCTGTTGGGATGTTGCCTACACTAAAAAAATCCACCCACTCTGGGTGGACAGAGGCAGAACTCTGCCCTCAAGATGGTGGTGAGATCCTGCTCTTTCTTTGCTTGGGATAAAGCAGTAGTACACCTGAGATGCTGGAAGTAATTTTAGACTGATTTGGAATTTGGTAATTCCATTCGGAAGCCTGGTTGGAAACGGGAATTCAGTGCAAAGTAGTTTGAATATTAACCCCAAAAAGAACTTTCTTGAACATGAACACTTCACCGCAAGGAGATGACTTGTAAGATATCCAAGTGATTCAGACTAGGTGGCTTGACTGCATTTAATAAATAATTCAGGAAGAGCCGAAAAAATTCTAGAAGCCATTACACACCACAAGCAACAGTGGCTTGAAATTGTGAGTGACCTAACATCTATGCTCTCAGATTCCTGAACCTCTAAAAGGCAGTGTCTTAATCTGGAGACTGTCAAGTCCATAAACTGATTGTCAAGACTTATCTCTACACACTGTAGTCATGCATAGAACTCCTATGCAATTTTTTGTTGTTCTAAATTTATTTGAATTGAGCATTGTATTCACAGCATGTACCATTAAAAATGGAATTTGGCACCCAGTCAATTAAACTTTTAGACTGTAAGTCTAAAAGCTTAATTGGTTTAGATGGTTTGCCCCAAAAGATTGGGGGGGGGGGGGGGGGGTAAGAAACTCTTTTTTTTTCTTCCTTTTTTGGTGTAGTTTTATATATAAATTTCACAGTACACATCTATTTGCTGCTTTGAATTATAGGATGCTTGTGCTCTGACAAGCTCTCCAAGAGGGTAGAGCAAATGCTCACTAAAAAGCACTGTGCATGTGGATGCCCAGTACAAGAAAGAAAGAATGACTGAGCTTCTGGTTTCATTGCTCAACTGAAATAAGAAAGCAAAACACAGCAGTGGACTATAACAATCCAACTATTAGCATTCTGCATTTGTTTGCTTGGTTTCAAGTTCCTTCTCTCCAGTACATTTGAGTTCATTTTTCAAAGTTCAGCTTGAAACTAACTGCTATAAACCACGTAACTGCCAGGTATAAGCTAACAGTTCTGTAGATGGTTAGGTGCAAGCAATTTAATAATCTCATGAAAGACTTGAGGTGCAAGTCAGCAAAGATCATGAGCCCCAACTGCTAGCTGCAAGAGAAGAATTCAATGCCCACAAGAAATGATACCACATTTTAGGACTTTTGACCTATTCTTTGTGGCTCAATTTAAAATTATTTCATAAATCATCATTATCCTATTACATTCTTAAATCAAGCATCTGATGCTACCTGAAACATATATCATAATATAATTATCTCCAGGAAAGAAAACCCCAAACTTCAAAACCAGCAGTCACAGAGTAAAAGACATGCTTTTCAGTGCACTTTCCTAAACAGTACATGCTAATAAAACACAGAGACTAAAATAAAATACCAGAATATCAGAATATATTTATTTGTCTTATTTTTTTTTTAATTCTGAAGAGCATGGTCTTATACTGCAGATATTGGATCTCACAGATATATATAATTAGCCATAATACAAAATAGATACAAACTTGTTAAAGGCACAAGACAGAATTCAATGGAGTTAATAATATTTATTATTTTCATCTCTAGCAGCCATAAACCAGATAACACAAACAGAAAAAAAGAGGATCAAAACAGGGAAATTCCTAGGGAGAGATGCAGGTGACACAATTTAGATAAAACTAGGAGGAGCNTATTTTTGCATTGAAAATGCCATCTTCTGCAAAACTTTTCAGTTGCACAAAAAACCAATTATTGCTTCACTGAATCACATGTAACTGGAGCTAGCAACCATGTTCTGCCATCAAATAGTACAGTCCATGCATTGCTGCAGATCACATGCTTCCACAAGCATTCCAAACCAGAGGAAGAGACAAAACCACCAATTGTTGCTAGCTTGTTCTATTTTTTAATGAGAAAAACTAATGAAGATTGGGACCACTGTTTCCCAAACCAAATTTGCTGGCAAAAAGATTAAAAACTGAAAATGTTTTTATAGCTTGAATCCTTTCATGTTCACAGTTAAAAAACCAACCAAAAACATAAGAGCTGTAGATGATCTGAGGAATAAGGCAGTCTGCTTATCCAAGAAAGTCAGAGAAATTTCTTACAACTCATGCATAAAATTACTTTAAACTACGCATGGTATATCTAAACGTGACTATGAAGATAAATCTGGCAAACTTGCAGCAACATGAAAAAACTACCTAAAATGCATTATAGATCCACAGACACAGATAGATATTTTTGTCAAAGAAAAACACTCCTTCTATACATGAATTAAATTTGTGGAAATAAAAGATAAGAAATCATCAAAATTAGAAATCAAATATAGGAATTTAAAAAAACAAAACAACCCTAACAAATAA
>VWZN01000253.1:129253-149503 GCA_013396955.1 Regulus satrapa | reverse complement strand
AAACAACCCTAACAAATAAATCACTGGATTAAATAAGAGGTGGATTAAAATAAGTATGAAGAATACCACCACAATTCTGTTTATGTGGGGTGCCACGAAGCTTAACTAAAATTACTTCTTACATATTTTATGTAATGGGCTTATTGGAATACGTAAGTTATATTTAAAGAACTAAAA
Organism: Regulus satrapa; assembly: GCA_013396955.1. Classification (NCBI taxonomy): domain Eukaryota; kingdom Metazoa; phylum Chordata; class Aves; order Passeriformes; family Regulidae; genus Regulus; species Regulus satrapa. The sequence goes on along the minus strand of VWZN01000253.1, from coordinate 149,326 downwards.
CCACACAGGTTATAGGAAATGCAAATGAAACTGCTCTTATTAGATCTCAGACTGGGAAAAAAAAAAAAGAAGACCCCTCAAAAAAATGTTTTGCTTAGTTACTAAAGAGAGACCCTCAATTCTAGTATTGCCTCAAAATATGTTAATGGAGCTATCAGCTCAATTCCAAGTATTTTTATAGGTAAGAAAAAAAATAAAAAAAAAATCACTTAAATAGTTTACATTTAATGCTGAAAAAATCGGAGCCTTTTTCTTTTTTAAATACTCACATCTTGATAGAAGAAGTTTTGTTCAGAGGTGAATTCCCAATGCTAAGGTGTATTAGTGTAGATTTTCAATGCTAACCTTGAAATAGAAATATAGCCCTTACAATAAGCCCCTATGCATATGGTAGGGTTTTATGACTCTTATCAAGTCAGAATATCACTGCAGACTGAAGTAGAACTTCTCACTGGCCTGCACCGTTGTAGACATTTTTAGAAAAAGGAGGTGAAGGCAGAAGGAGGTACAGAGCAGGATTCATCTATACAAAGCTGTTTTTGATGATAAGCAAACATCTATCTTTTTGGGGCATGATAAAGATATGGATAAATTTTAGGTTACTGCTCTAGGGAGATCAAAAATTGAGCTTTACCCTATAAAAGCACACAGCATCATTCAAGGTCTGTTAGACTTGAATTTGATTCCTGTCAGTTTACCTTTTACTCTTACAAGCTTCTTTGATGTACATGACAATCCATCAGGCAATTGGTCCTTTAGAAGCTAGAATCCCTTCTTTGAAGCTTCAAGTGAAATAAATCAGCTGTCAAGCTTCATGAACTGAGTTTTTTTCCTAAATAGTTTTAAATGCCTGCTTAATGTTCAAACAATAAAATGTCTTTTCTTCACTACCTTTAGGTTATAAGTAAAATGAATGCTGTCTTTGTTCTCAGTCATCTGATTTTAAATGCAAAATCTGTCTTTAAAAATGTTATTGACCAAATCTAAGACATATAACTGATATACTGCAGATTTAGTACATATACATACACAATATAATTTTAACAGCCAAGAAATAATATGTACCAGACCAAAGAGCACATGCACACCACTTCTCTTTCCAGGCTGGACACACCTGAAGAATGCATGCGGTTTTATATGTGAGTAGCAGTAGCTCAGTGATTTCACTCCCCTACTTTTAACTGTCAGTAAAATTAAACCTCCCCTCTCACCCCCTGCCAGGAGTTAGTGGAGGACTATGACCAAATACCAGTCATCTTTAATGACAGTTTTCTGACTACCACAATGTTGGAGTGTGAGGATAAGGCAAACCCTGCGAGTGAAAGCAAGCAGTTCAGACCCTCTGTCCAATGACTTAGTGAAGAAAAGGAAAAATTGAAGGGAAAGGAGACTTGAAAATAGACCACAATAATACACTTGGAAAATACTAAATCTGAGTTTCCTCTCTTCATTACATAGAACTTCTTCAAAAAATACCAACTACCAAGTCCTATATTCCCTCTTGTATTGCCAAATTATTTATTTTTAGAAGCCACAACTCTTTAAGAACCATCTTACTTCCTCTCAAATGTTTTTAGGAGACACATGGGGACCATGTAGTATGTAAAATTAATGATACTGAATTTACCCCTTCTGAAGACGGATTATAATCCAAATTTCCTACCAATGAGGGTTAAAGCACTCCAGCTACTCTGCTACTGTGCAGAAGCATCACTACAACTGCAGCAATGCCTTGCAGTAAAGAGTGGCTGAATTTCTGAACCCTGGAAACATTTCCAGGATTAGTCTGCTGAGGGAAGAGTATTTTTATGACATTTAAGAGGTTTACATTCAAGACAAGTTCAGCTGCTCAGTTCTGCAAATGCAGAATTTCTGTGTGCATAGAGACAGAACAATAAGCAGCTAGTAAATTTCACTGGCAAAAGTTCAGACAGCCATATATACTGAGGAATGCACAAGTTGTAATGAACATACTCCTCTTTTTACACGTTTAAATACTTCCTGTGTCTTACTAGGCACTTAGGTGCTTTTTTGCAGACTTATATTACCATTATAAAAAACTTGTGCATCTTTTAGTAACCCACTGAAAACTGACTGAAACATAAAAGTAGCAGCAGAATTTAGAGGATTCACAGTTGACTCAGCTGACAAAAGTAGTGTTGAATACTTTCTGCTACAATAAATCAAGCTATGCTGTGAAGACAGTTTTTTGACATGTATTTTTAAAATCTTGCATGGTTTCCATTTATTGATTTTTTTTTCTATTTTTGTAGCATTAAAAAACAGCTGTGAACTGCCCCACAGTATTTCTGGTAACATGCTGTAAGAAACTATAAATAATGTTACTACCAGCAAAGCAAGGAGAGTACTTACCAATATTAATTTCATCATCAGTTTCAGCATCTCCAATACACTCAAACTGAAAATCTTGTAAAGACTGTGAAAATTTTTGTACTGCCATGGATAAATCTAGAAGTCAAAAAAAAAACCACAAATCAGAATTACTCCATTAGAACTTCACTGGAGCAAGGCATCATGTATTTCTGCATTAAGTATTTTTTTCTGCTTACAAAGTTTCCTTTCTAGTATCTTTTTTGACCATTAACCTAATTTTAAAATCACCATCACCATTTCAAAATAAAATACCTGAGATATCCTAGACACCTATGAAACAGGCTGATCAAGATTTCAAACATTAATATGCATAATTACATTGACAACTAAAGAAGTTTTATGTCTCTAAAAACAAGAAATTAGAATAAAAAATTAATGTCTAGTAATAAATTGCATATGTAAGTCGACTACTCTTTCAAATATTGCAATAATAGTTTGCAGACTAAAAAAAGCTCATGACAGTTTTTTTCATTAGCATTATCAAAATAATTACTTTCTAATTATTCTGATACACTTTACTGTATAATGTTTCACTGCAAAACCTTTGTAAAAAGAAATTGAAGAGAAAAACCAAAACCATTAATGCTTGTCAAACATTATGGTAATCCATGGATTATGAGCACTATTTTCAGTGAATTTCACATAGAAATCCAAACTTTATAGTACAGAATTTCATTATCATTTTACACAAAAAAATTACAGTATTATCAACCACGTAAATCTGTTCTGTTCTTTTCTTTTTTTAAGAAGCACTAATGGCAAATGGAGAGATTAATGTGATAATGAATAGACTTGGTCAAAAGTTAAAAACACCACCAGTCCAGATGAGCCCAGAATACCAACAACAATTTTCTGCATCCTGGAGTCTGCATCTATGACATCTATTTTGATGCTAGAAAAATTGACAATTAAGATTCTAACATCTGCTGAATCTAAGGAAAATTCACGGTAAGGGTAAGTTATGAATGAAAGCCAAGTCATAAATTCTGTCTCAAAAGGATCACATATCTGCCTCCACTCTTGGGGATTGTGGAAAGCTGCCTGGACATGGTCCTGGGCAACTGGCCTTGCTTGAGCAACACAGTTGGACCAGACAACTTTCATGTGTCCCTTCCAGCCTTGGTCATTTTGTGATTGTGATTTCTTTACCCTCTGTTACCTTAAAGCCATAAATACTCATTCACTCAGTGGTGGACATAAAATTAAGAGGGCTGACCTTCTTCCAGGCAGGAATAAAACCTAACATATAAATATAAAAATTGGACTAATATCCTAAATCAACACACCAACAACCCCCATACATACAAAGCATAATTTAAATTTGAATTATCCCCAACAGTAAGAACCATTCCAATATCCTAAACAAAACAAGAATTGAAAAGTGATTGAAATAAAGATTTTAAATGCCTCCAAACAAAAATCCACAAAATAGGATGATTATTTTTTTTCTTACATTTTAATTAAAGATAATCACTATCAATCAAGAGAATCCCTTCCTGGATTTTGCACTGCCCAGAATTTACTCAATGCCCGTTCCTTTTGTATTTTTATAGGCAGCTTTAGAGTACATCAGTCAAAAAAGAGATGCATCATCTTTAGACAATACAGGCATGAACAGATTTTTTTGTCTTCTCTTAGTAGGGAATTCTGTATGCATATCTGAGAAATAACGAAGTTGTAAAGAACTGGGCAAACAAATTCTGTATCTTTTTGATAAAGCACATGGAAAACAGGAAAAAATGCTACCCAGATTTATTGCATCCTTACTGTACATTTCCTACTGTGCTGTATATGAAGTTTAGATTATTAAGTGTATTAACAAATAGAATTCTAAATAAAAAGTGTTTCCTACTGTTTGTGTAGATGAAAACAAAATAATCTTTTTAAGATGAAGCACTGTACTTTATGCAAATACAGCATCTTCCATAGCCAAGTAAATTATTGTTCTACATTTCTTAGAAAGATCTAAAGTTGAATTTGTTTACAACAGTATGTTTTAACTTTAAGGGGAAGAAACACAAATTTTATTATTCACTCTTTCACCAAGTTGCTGTCCCAAACCCTTCTACAAAACTGCTGCATAGCAACTGATGCCAAAAGGAATTACATGGCCTTAAGGTAATAGAATGAAAAATATTCTATTCTTATTCTATTCTATGAAAAATGAAAGTACACTGGAATGTAAAAAAACTCTTGCTAATAGGAATGCAGATTTATTTCCTTTAGATAATCTAAAAACTGCCCATGCTGAACAGCATCTCAGTGAATGTGAAAAGAAATGAGGGAGCACTGGCTGTCTCTATCATTCTCCCACATATGCAGGGTTTGATGGAACAAATGTCAAAGTAAAGGAAAATAAATGTTAAAAATATCAAAGGTGTAGTTTCCATTTCATATCCTGGATTATTGATATATGATGACAATATTTCTTTCACTGTGTCAGCAAATCAGACACAGCTTATATATTTTGAACCTGAAAGAGGTATGTTTAACCTAGTTCAGAAATAGTGAAATATGAAGAATTTAGGAGCTTATTAGAAAACTTGATAAAGTCATGCAACAAGATACCATTTAGATATAGCTACCTTTTTCCTAAAACCTGGAGAGTATTAAACAATACAATAATAAGGTTAAAGATGTTCAATGTAGCAAAGAAAAAATGAAGTTCCAAGATCAGACATTTCCTGTGACATGCATTTACAAGTTCTATACAAAGTTAATCTAACCTGAAAAGATAAAAATAATATTATTCTACAGAAATTTCCAGCTGACTGAGCTTCCTAAATGCTGAAATAGGAGTTACTCTCTAAGACTCTGACATTGTAGTTGAATCACCAACATTGGACCAAGCAGCGCTACTTGGTTGCATTTATCACTTTCTTAGGAGAATCATCAGTTTCAGTGATTATAAAATTATAAACCCAGTCACAGAAAAGAGCAGCTATGCAGTAAACATATATTTTCTAAAAGATACCAAGATTCTAAATTGAATTAAAATGGATTTAAGAGCAGAAATCTCTTATCAAGAGGAAGCAAATGATGGACAAAAAAAAATAGCAGATAATGCAGAGACCTCTCCCAGTTTTACAAGATGCCATTTACCACTCTATATCCCAAAGCCATAATGGCACTGAGAGTCCTCAACGCATACTGCTGCTTCCAGAAGGAAGGTAACCACACAAATCACCTTTTTAGAATCTGCAAGTTGCGTGGCATTACTCAGAGTTGCTCTTACTCAGCACGTACATTGTAAAGTCATGTCCCTCTTTTTATTGAATCCACGTGAACAAGGACATTCACTTAGCTCAGGGCAGAAATTTTCTTTCAAGCAGAGACAACTGATCTTCTAAGTTACTAGAAAAACCTCACTAGCTTTACTGACTGGCAGTACAAGTCTATCATACAGGGAGGTATGGCTGCTCAAAAGTCTCAATGCCCATAAATATTGTTGCCCTTGCTCTTCTGCAGGCACTCGAAGTAATCTCTTTGGGTGCCCGCACAAGAATGAAAATGCAACCTGATGACCCTCATTTGTCAGAGGGGAAGTTCTGTTAATATGTATTTTCTGACAGTACTCACCTCTACCATTTGCTCCCTGCCATCTCCAATTCGAAAGAAGGATTCGGTTCCATTTTGCAATGAGGCACATAGTAAAGAGTAACCATCTATACACTACAGACTGTCAGCACAAGAAGATAACTGTGAGAGAGTTGCCACTTTCAATCAGGGCTGCAGCAAGTCAACTGGCTAACAAGATTGTTTTTTGAGGAGCTGACAGAGGAAGTACTAAAGAAGCTACTGCACTGTGACCGGAAATAATAAAAGGATAACTACAACAAAGCTTAACCACAACAAAATAATATAACACCAGTATTGCACAGGGACACTCACAATACCAACCATCAGTATCATAATGCTAATGAAAGAATAATAAAAGTCATAATTCATTCAGGAAAGTAATGAAATGCACTACTCTACTGTACTTCTCCTTGAAGTTTTATATATTTGATTAATCTACTAAATAGATATTTTTCAATTAAAAATGCAAAAAACTCTTCTGGATTATTCTAGAAGGCAGGTTTACTAAAGATTCACTTTCTTTGAAATTCCAAGAGAAGTATTTAATATGAACTGTAATATATTAACTTATTTAGGTATCGGGGCCTTACAGCTGAATACAGGACAATAAAACTATGAACCAGACCCTTTGTATCACCAGAATTGTTCTACCACTTTCTTGTCCTAGATTTGTTAAAGAGATAATAAAGTAATTTCTTATATAGAGTCTTGAGGAGGAGGAGGAGAGAACAATACATTGCAATAATGTGATGAAATGACAGATGCTGTTTCCCAAAGGATGAAAAAGCAGATGTATGCTTTGGCATGGCACAGCCCGGCATGGCGAGGACAAAGTTCTACAGATAAGACACTTGAAAAGATTTCCACAAGTTGGTAAGCACAACGAATTTTTTTTATTGGGCTGGGAAGGTTGTCTTTTCTTTGGTTTTGCCAGTCAGGTATCTGGAAGAACAGCAGAAAGTCCAAACATATGATAGGGATCAACCAATCTCCAAAAGCAGAAACTTTGGAGCACTTGAGAAGAGCAGCCTGCAAGAAAAGTGTTCTCAGCAAACACATCAAAGCCAAAATCTTTCTACCTGTTTGCTTACAAAAATGACTTCATTAGCAAATGGAGTTCAAATAACTAATGTTCTTCCTGACTGATGTCAATCATCCTGGGAAAGCTTGGTATCATTCACTGGGTTAATAAAGAAAAACAGCAGTTGAAACCTAGTGAGAAGATTAAACATGCCTAAATGAACCCCTGAGCACCAGCTGGAATGCAGCAAATGGGACTTCAAACAACAGACACTGCCTAATACAGTAACAGCAACATATCTGGCCATCTGACACAAAGCTAGTTATTACTTCATGGCTTCAAAGACAGCAAAAGCAAAGGGGTGATGATTGACCTAGCAGGATATTAGAGGCAATCCTTCAGTCAGCTGAATTTCAAGAGAGCTAAAGACTGGGAAGGAGACCACATACAGTCACCTTTGGTGTTTCAAACCTTTAAGGCAGTATGAGTCCAATACCAGATATGACTAGATATATTGTGCTGCTCTGCTTGATGAGATAGCTCCTTTGGTAATGCACTGACATACAAGTTTATTAAAACCCAAGCTAGTCAGCAAAACTCAGCATTAAGGCATTGCAATATGTGGATCAAACACAGGGGGATACCACAGAAACTGAACAGTATTGCCAGAGTACTTTATAAAACAGCATGCTAAAATGCAGAGAAACATTTATCTAGTTTGTTGTCTTCTACTTCTCAATACCTGAAAATGAATCATTATTATGGTTATTTTTTAATTGCCTTACAAATAGGTTTATTTTCTTGATTTATTTCTTAAGCAACTCTCATTCTATAAGCAATTGTTCCCGCCAAGTTATCTAAACACTTGAAAAAGTAGTATTTAGATGAAAGACACTATTATTGTGAAATAGCAGCTATAAGCATGATTTGCAGTATTCTTACGGCACTAAATGACAGAAGGAAGCATTTAAAAATTCGTAGAAGTGGAAAAAAGGGCTTTCAGTATTACAAATACAAATCTGTAAAACACTATTTATTCAGGAAAACACTTGTGAGATATATGTCTCCTTAAACAGTTCATAACATGCTCTTCTACAGTGAAGATGAACAGGGAATTCCCTTGGCTTTATTATTTTATGAGGGAATGAGCTTCAAGGATGCAGGCTATATCAACAGCCAGAAATAAGCCAGAGGAATAAGAACTGAGAAGCACAGAACTTCAACAGCTTCTGAGTTTGCTACAGTCAATTTGACTGTTAAGTAGAATATGTCACAGTAGGATATCTTTTTCCGCACCATAGACTGTAAACGCAGAAGCTGGCAGTACAATTATATTTAGGCAATATGAATGATTAGGCAGTTAAAAGCAATGATCATACAAGATTGCATATATCACTACTATATTTCAAATTTCTTCCTGGACTTAAAGCCTTTCTCATTAAAAATTCCAGCTTCACAGCAGTAGGTCCTAATTCAGAGAAGGGCACCAAAATGCATTTCATTTGCAATTTTTGCCTTTCCACTCTTCAATGCTCACTTATTTAAAATTAAAAATAAAATACTAGCAATGGTTTTAGGTAATTATCACATTTAGAAAAATCTTCCTGCTAATAAAATATATGGTACTAGGTCAGCACAAATAAGGGGACCTGAAATTGTCTTACAAATCAGCCCAAAGCAGCAATCCTGAGCAAGGGAATGTTGGCACATATGCCAGTAACGTAATTAATTCCTTCAACTGTACATGAAAAGAATTATGGGCTTTGCTGCCAGAATAGGCAATCCCAATTTAATAAAACGTCATTGCCATAACATCTCCAGATCATTTATAGTTGGAGAGCAATTTACAGTACACATTAACATGCCTTTTAAATGCTGACAAAAAGATCTGTATAATCAGCTGATGCAGCTACTGACATCCTTGGTTTCATGCCTTTCAATACTGGAGTCCTTCCTTTGCATGGAATATTTTCAATGGTATTTCTATTTTTAGAAGTCTATTTGATTAAATTATTTGCACACACTTGTTATCCTTTACTTCTCAGCTGAGTTAATTTCTGGATATTAACTTTTCTGATTGTCTAAGAAAAAGGAAGACAAAAGGAAGAAAAAACCACTCTCCTCTTATGAGTGACCACATTTTATCCAAACTTCTGCAGAAGAATTTAATTTGGCAAAACACAGGGCAGGCTGGCACAGAGTAGAGACTATCTGCAAGGGCTGATGGAACTAATGCCGGCCACTTGCCATAATGCTTTTTAAAGAATCTACAAAAAAACACCACAAGGGAACAGAGAATCGAGTGCCCAGTGCCAGAGATTTTGCAGGTCTAGGGCCACTGCTCTATATTGACACAGTCTTTCATTGTTGCTCTCAATAAACTCTTTATCCCCTTTATTTGCCAGCTTCATCAGTGCATATTCTTTGCCAACTTGCTATTCACAGAACAATAATAAGCAACTAAAGCAAACAACTCTCTACCAACTCCCTACCCCTACAATCCCACATGATTTTTTTTTACCTTAGGCTCTATGCTTTGCCCTGAATTTCAGGGAAACCAATTTCTTCCCACAATCACCAGGGAAAGGACATCAGGAGAATATGTCAACATGTAGCCCATGCATTGCCACATTCCTCTGGGATTACATAAGGCACTGAAATTTTTCAGTGTCATTCTCTTACTCATTAATATTTCCATGAGAAAAATGCACAATTTACTTTCCCATTCGAGAAAGTACTGAGAAATCCCCTTGATCAAATGTAACAAAATCCCCACTTTCTGAACACTATGAGACAAGAGTTACTGAAAAGTCTGTATGTTCTATAAACTTCACAGCTATTCATACCAAAGTTGCTCAGTCACAACTTCCTTATGTTAGACACTTGTGCAGTACTTTAGATATTCTCTACAATTAGAGAAGTAATACAGTCTTGAAGACACTCCAAGAACACAACACTGATGTTTAATGAGAGGGGGATTTTTACACATCTGCATTCTCACTTGATAAAAAACATACAACTTCCCTGAAAAATAGCTGTTGAGCCAAGTAATATTATGCAGACAAAAGACAGAATTGATAATATTCCATCCCTCTTTTCACTATTCATTTCCTTACCCCCATCCACTTTGTGTGCAGTTATGGAAACCTACCTTATTCACATAATCAGATCAGAGAGAAAGTAACTTTAGTTCAGTACGCAAAAGCAGTAAAGTCTATAAAATTACTAACTTCTTTTGACTTTGCCTGATTATAAATACATGAAATAATACAAATGCATCTAAAAATATATGCCATTAATCTGGAGGAAACCATAAAGTACATACTGTTCATCTGTTTCTCTGAAGTTAAAGCATGTATGTAACTTCATAGCTCTTTCTCATATTAAGTGATGTCATTTTGTTTCAATACTGCCCCATTTTTGTACTTTATTTCTCATTACCTCATACTTACAAAATCTTTTCTCAATATTTTAGTTTATACGGCAGTTTAATGATACTGCTGCATTTTATCAGAAAGCAAACTGACTTTGCAGGGAATTACCATGATATAAACCTTTCAATCATCAAACAGTAGTCACAGAATTACACTTTACATGGTACATGCACATAAGCACATGGTACAAGGTAGAACAGAAAATTCTCCTTTGCCACCTCTGCAATTTTTTTACCTTTTTTCCCCCCCACAAATATGCCTAGAATTATCAGAAAGCATTTGGTTTCTTTTTACTTCTGAAATGGTAAAGCTAGGCTGTAGGGTATAACTTAGTACTATACTACTTCTAGCATATTATTATATTTTTCTAAATTACAATAAACCAAAACATTTCTATACAATGTCAGTTTTGCAGATATGCTTATTTTAATCTTGTATGCTTTTTAGCCAAGACCCACTGTAAAGGCCTGAAATATTCCAACATTTCTTCTATCTTGGAGAAAAATAAATCTTAGAAAAAAAGCATATTTTCCTGCTTGTTTTCTATTCTCAAATAATTGAGAGAGTATCATCAGTATCTATCAGGAAGGTCTCAAAGAGTCCTACATTTTCATTCTGGCCAACTTACTTTGACCCTCAACATTCTTTCTCTTGCTCTTTCTGGGGATTTTAAATGCTCTTTCATGATCTTCCACATTCTTCCCCCACCCCATGGGATGTTTATTTCCCAGAACAGTGTCAAACTTTTCTAAAGAGTTGGGTCCACATTCCAATATTCTCCCCCCAGACTCTTCCAATGAAACATGGTTTATCAGGGATGCTACATCATTTCTCACTCCTCCTGGCATATCCCTGCGGCACCTAGCAGGCAGAGAAGCACCACAAAAAAGAGGACAAAGATACTAAGAGCAGATGCTGCCAGAGGTTGGAAAAGCAGAGAGTGATTTCCTGCCTGCTAGGGAATTGCCAGAAAAGAACATGGAAATTCCCAAATTTCTAGTACAATGTGAGGTATTGGTGCATCAGGTAGTATTTTCAGTAGTACTTGAAAATACATTTTTCTCTGTTTGTTCTTAATATTACCAGGCACCCAAAGAAATTTAAAAAATGCATGTGCCTATTTGCAGACAAAGAAATATACTCTATAAGATAATATCAGAATGTAATTTAAGCCTATTCTGCAACACATTTTTCAGGAGCTAGAGTTCTAACTATCTGACCAAGAACAGTTTTGCCAGTTCAGTGCTGGGCACATGTAGAATGAGATGCCAGTGTCGCCACTACTACCCCTACCCAAATATCTAACCAGTGGAAAAAATAAAAAATAGGATTGTTTCTGGTAGGAACAGGGAACTCTAAGTAGCTGCTTCTATGAAACCAAGAATAAATCAGTGCAACAATTATCATGCACATCCTCAGCTGTAAAAAATTCTGCAATATATCTTTCAATGTTTTTATGTTCCATGATTTTTGCATTAAGTAGATATCCCTGTTATGTGAAGAGAGCTGCTCAAAGCAGGATTGGTCCCACTGGCCTGTGCTGGATGGTGGGGGAGGGATGAAAGGAATGAAAGCAGTTATCAAGGCATTTGTAAGTAGTGAGCTCTTGGAACAACATTAGAGTTGAGGGTCATGGGAAACAGAAGCATTGCTCACCCTTCTTCCTGGCAAAGTTTTCTGTGCTTGGGCAACAAAGTAAAATGTGTTGTAAGACCAGAAGAAGGAGAGGGGGGAATATTAAAATGTGTATATTTAGCTTATTTTAAAAAAGAAGAAAATACTACAACTTGGCTTTAAAGGAAATGAAACACTTTCCGCATGAAATTCTTTCAGCCTCTTAAAACTCAGGAATACAGTGCCTGATTAGGTTCTTTTGATCAGACAAGTAATATCACAGTCACATATACTTCAGTACTGCACTTAACAGGGGTGGGGTGTGAGAGTTCTAACACACATATAACACAGATGTAACATTTGTTTAGAGAGTCAGATATTCACTTCCACATATGGAGGGCAGAACTGAGATTCCTAATCAAGCAGGATTTTGTTCAGTGACGTTAAATGTCACTAAATGTCTTGACCAAATTTGGCCTAAAGGCAGTTTTTTTCCATTCAGTCTACCACACAGCCAGTGTACTATTACACATTGCCTAGCTACTTCTCACTACTACTAGAATGGATACTAAACTCATCAGTTTCATACAGCCAACAAGCTTAATTGCTAGTTTAAACTGTCTTCTACCTTTAAAATACGAAAGCAACTCACAAAATGCAGATATGAGAGACATGAAAGCACTTAAAAGCCTTTTACAGGTTTTAAGGGTTTAAACTAAATCACTTGCAGTATCATAAATTAAAAAAAAACAAAAAAACAACTATTACCAAAATACCTATATTCTAATAATGAGGGGGAAAAAATCAGCCAAATGAAATATGCTTCAATAACTAATGAAACGCACAACTACAAATCAGTTTCACCAGGTTAAACAAGTCAGAATCAAGCATTCCCAATGAGTTCGGGGTTAACTCAAATTTGCATGAAACTATTTGCTTAACACCTACAGTTTTTGCATTTTACTTTTCATATTTATGGTATTCAGCCAGAGAGAAAAATAAATAACCCCTGTAAAAACCAGTATTCATATGATACTTCTTTCTATATACAAAGCTACTTCAAAGAACAGGATCTTTGTATTAAAAAAAAGAAAAAAGAAAAAAAAGAGAGAAATAGCCCTCATATTTATTTTGCTGGAATGTTTACTTCTCAGACAAAAATAAGGAATTAGAATGACTTTCAGCAGAAGTCTGTCTAGTCAACTAACTTGTAAGAAGGACCAACCAGCCTTCTACATAGTTCATGTACCTTTTTTTTTTCAAATGTTAATTATTTGGATTTTTTTCTTCTTTCCTGTCACAAAAAGATTTAGGAACATATGAAAACATCCTCTTGTGTTATCTTCCTGGTAGAGTGATATCCTTTAATTAATAATCTTACCATCCATTAGTACTAGTAGTGTTTATATTATGCCATGGGTAATGAGTTCTGAACTAACTACTATCAGAAATAAATGAGAACTTTTCATTAAAACAGATATATAATAACTGGGTTGTTTTATACTCTACACTCATGCATGGTCAAGAAATATATTAAATACTAGCAATTATTTGAAACCGGGGGAAAAGAGAAACATCATAAATGCCACTCCATCAAGCCACGAGAAACCTGCGCTTAAAAACTATACACTGATTTTGTCTCACTCCTTGACACTGTTTCTTGATATCCAAGGTACAGGGAACTGAGGCAAAGGTAAATGGTAAACAAATGGCAAGAATACCTGGCTTAAAGAAACACACACACAACAATCTGCCTGAAAGGGGTAAGTGGGGAGCCACAAGAGTTCTACAAAATAGCTAGCAGTACAGTTCTGTAACTGATGGTTGTTTCCTAAGTGAAAATAAAAGACTATCTAAAAGAGCAAGAAGCAATCTCAAAACAAAAGCAAGAAGATGCTTTTTCTTAACATTTGTAGTTAAATAATGAATCTCACTATAACCGAATACTTCGGATATAAAAAAATTTATGTAGGCTCAAAAAAGGACTAGACAAGTTCACAGAAGAAAAATCCATTGAGAGCTATTAAAGACATAACTAACCCCTTGCTCAGGAAATCCTCAAGCCCCAAACCATTGGAGGAAGTGGAAGCCTCACCACATTCTGCCTCAGACAGTCAGTGCCCTGTGTGAAAGAAAAACAGAACCCACAGCACAGCACTCACCCATATCTAGAGACAGGATGAGACCAGGTAAGCTTCATGTCCAACCCTGCACAGTTGCGCTGATGCTCTTTGTAGGAAAATTTGAACACGTATTTTGTAACTGCTTCAATGCCTCAAGACACCATCAGCTGATCACCACCACCTGCTAAGTAGGAGGTTATCACTCCTACTGAGGAAGTTATCATGGATGCACCACCAGGGATAAACCCTCTTTAGCCACCTATCCAGGGTCATCTGTTTGAGCAACAGGCAACAATAGGAGAAGGAGCTGAGTTCACGGTGAAAAAGTAAGAATCATGAAAATGTTCTGCCTTCCCAGCTGAACCACAAGGAGATATCCTCCAGAGTATAAGCAATGACAGGTAGATGAAAGCTGTATTACCTTCAACTGCTTCACAACCAGAGGATGCAGGCCATTACACCTTTAGTTATATTACAAGGTTGCAATTCTTCCAGCAAGGACTTGTTTAGTGATTTGATACTATGAGGTAAACTAAGTGCAACTTTTTACAGTAAAAATAACTGCATTAATAAATAAATAGTGACAAAAAGTTGATCTGAACTGCCAAGTCCAAACTGATTCGATGAAGACTGATTATAAAGCTTAACTCCCTGCACATTGTCTTCCCTTTTCTCCTTCAAAATTTTTCCTGACTTATTCTTAGCATGAGGGCAGCCACTATGTGGACAACTCTGAAATGATTCTTTTTTTTCCTTAGAGTTCAGTATTGCTCTTTCCTCCTCCCATTACTGCTTACTGTGCCTAGCATCCAGGTCCAGTAATGAACACAGAATTATCTCAGCCTTCAAACAAGCCAAGTCTAGAAAAAAATAAAAGAAGTACATTTTTATGTCATATCCAGCTCCATTGCCCTATTTACAGATGGAAATGCTGAAAGCAAGACTTCTAAGGCCACACACCCCAAACTGGTGATTAGGCAGGCCCTTGTAGTTCCACAACCCTTGCCCATTATTCCAGATGCCATTCTGTCAGACCAGATGTCAACCAGAGCAGCAAACAACACAACTTCTCACACTTCCCTGTCATCACAATATCTGCAACTTCTTTCTTCCGAGGGGGCACAATTTTGAAAAATAGTTTTATCTTAAAGGCAGTGAAGAAAATCCTAATTTCATTAAAATAAATAATAGAAAGAAAAAAAAGGCATCCAAATGTTTTGATCCATTTAATGCAGCCCCTACAGAAGGTCTAGCTACTCCAGCTACAGCAATTAGTGCTCTCTGTTTCAGTCTCTGTGAAAATGAAGAACACCTGACACACAAATATGCCTACTCACTTAACACCCATTTGCTAAGCTTCAGTTCAAACATCTTAAAAAAAAAAAAAGTATTAAGGTTCTCACAGTTAAACTCCCATGTTTCTACATAAGATTTTACATTGAAGTTTAATATAGGATTTTTGCATATACAATGTTTTTATTAATTTTCAGCTACTGCAGGATGTTATTTCTCTCTCTCAAAAACATACAAATTTCCACCAACTAAAATTTATTCCAATGAAGATTTCAATTGAACTTTATCACAGTTCCATCTCAAGAATCAGTATCTGAAGGAATATTGAAGAGACAGGAAAGGAAGTGTTTCTTTGCAAAGAAGTTCTAGAAGAAGCGTACACAGGTTTTCAACAAGAGAAATGGGGAAAAAAAATCCTTCTTTAAAGATACAAAACAACAGTGAAACAGCTGATAACAAAGCTTTAAGAAAATACCCATCCATCTTGTTTCCACACACAATGGAAAAGTCAATAACAAGTAAATGAGTCAATAATTCACTGAGAGAAGGAAGAAAAAAAAATAGAAACACTTTGAGCCTGAACTAGTTATTTATATATTTCATACAGGAAAACTTGGTGTATAACCCTACAACAGTATTTTTATCCAAAGACTGAATGTCCCCAACCTCACCATAACACCATTTCCCTTCAAGTATGCTGCAAGAAGTTACACTTGGAGAATGAGCTTTGCATGGCTCACAGTTTGTTGGCTAGCTGGATTTCTGTTCCATCACCGCTTCCTCCTCTCTCTTTTCTCAATGAAAAGTGGCCTAAAGGACTTGCAGACTTATTTCAAATGCCCAGCAGAACTTAACATATGGCTTCATTAGACTCAATTTATTACAAGTGGGAACTTTCCATGAAAGAATACTTTTCAAAAACCACGTGAATTCTTAGGAAGCTTAAACCCAAACAAGTTCTGTAACTAGACACAATTCTGAAATAATTAATTCCTTTTAAAATGGAACTGGAATTCTATGTGAAGTGAAAAGTTTCAGTTTAGACAACATTTGCTATTTACAATGAGCAATACGAACCAAACAAAAAGAGCCCAAACATGGTAGTCTGGATTTTGGACACTGCCTCCCCAATGCAGATGTTGTTTGTTTTTTTCTGTGAGCATGTAAAATGCTAACTGAAATGGATACTCTTTTCAGAGCTCCATGTCTGTTGACTGTAATCCTTTTTCATCAGCAGTTGAGCACGTACTTAAACATGAATCTATGAAGAGTCTCTGAATTACTCGAGAGAATTCATTTAACAGCCAAGCAAAACACCTTCTTCCCAAAGCATTCAGGTTAGCTTCCTTGACATAAGCAAACAAAGCACATTAAAATATTGGCTGCAAGAAGAGAAAAACATGGCACTAACTGGTTGGGGGAGGGGGTAGGGATGGTATTTGTTATTTTTATTTCTTTTATTTAAAATTACATCCACCAATAAGCAGATGGTTTTGCAGATTTTTGTGTCTAACATGCAGGGCAATACATAGTTTCTCCAAAGTCAATTCTATTTTGTCAATTGTATGTGAATTAAGGATGCCCAACCTCTCAATGTTAAGAGAGATCATAATGACTCCTGCTGACAGTTGCAATAGCTCAGCTATTAAGGATTCTGATCCTCTGGTTCCCTAAACATACAATAGTATCTCTTATCAAGCCAGTTATTCACAAAGACAGGGTTGCTAAATCCTTTTACAAGCACCTTCCAACAAAAAACAATACTCTTGGGATCCCTTCTGCACAGACAAGCCCAGAACCCTGATATAATCAGAGCTATCTCTATTGCTAGCTGGTCACACTCACTACTTAGTGGCCAAAGAGCTAGCAAATTTAATATCAATATCATAACCTCAAACTAAATATACAAATGAATCCTGTGTATTCTGCTGTTAATTCCTGTAATGACTGAAAATAAAATTTTAAAAAATCACTGTGGAATATTAGTTATAAATTGGGTAAAGACAAGTAAAGACTGCTCTCAAAATTATTGTGGGAAACAGTAACTATAAATATGGATGAGAAAACTAACATGAAGTTTGACATAAATAGCCTCTTTGATAATTATTTTCCTATTGGACTTGGAGGTCACCAAAATATGCACACAGTTACTCAGAAAGAGAACACCAACTAAGTCAAACAAAATTGAGGGCTTAAAGTGCCAGTTTTTCAGTAACAACACTCAAGGTGCGCTTTTTCTTGTGTGTGTGTGTGTGTGTGTGTGTGTGTGTGTGTGTGTGTGTTAGTGTTAATCCTTCCTCCTCCTGATTCTAACATGAAAAATGAAACTTCCTTTCCCTTAATGAAAAACAAAATCCAATAATAACCCTCAGAAGTTCAGTCTTAACAAGAAAATTTAGTACAAGTTTCAGCTTAAGAAGTCTCCTTGAACTGAATCACCCAAGTGCCTAAAAGATTATGCAGCTGCTAACTTCACTACTTGGTATATAGCTTCCGAAAAAATATACCTAAAAATAATTTTATAATTCCTGGTTTGTCCTACTGCATGACAAAACAGAACAAGTTTCTGGATGTGAATAATAGTCAGATTCTGCTTTCTGTCATCACACCACATATAAGCAATAACTCAAAGTGCTTGCACAACAGCTTTTTGAGAGAAGAGAGATGTATTTCTGAAAAAAATCACTTTCCATTGAGAATTCAAGAGCCTTTAGTTCTTGCTCTTTTATACTTCTGAAAATATCATTAGCAGTCTATATAATCCTCATAATATTTTATAATCCAAACAAATATTTGATTTTAAAGATCAAGGTAGGGCAGTAGTAGAGCTGTAAGAAATGTAGCAGAATCCTCTTCTTTTTGCTTCAGTTTTACTAAGTACTGAACTCAACAAAGTGCATATTCCAGCTGTGTAAAGTATTTATCTTGAAAGAAACACAAGAGGATGTGGGCTCTAAGCCAGTAAAATACTCAGTCATCTGGAATATCAAAGGATAGGCCAACCAAACTGGTTTCACAACTGCCAGGGCATGAAGGCAGCAACAAATATTTACCTCAGTTGCTGGAGCTTCTTATAACGGAATCAAACTTTAGTAGATTTTCTGTATTAACACTGACATTTCCTGCCAAATAATTCCTTTCTGAATCTCCAAGGAGTCTTGTAACTTATCAGAGCCATCATAAAATCTGGAGATCAAATTGGGAAAAGGGTGTTAAGACTGAGTAACATATTTTGCTGCTGATATATTCATAATCAGCTTTCATAATTTCCTTTCTTGAAAAGCAGCAGAAAGATGGCAGAATCTTAAATGCCAAGGAGGTAAAGCAATATAGGAAAATTATATTTAGGAAGCACACACTATGCACGTAGAAAAAAATATATCCACATACTATTGGATATATACACACACATATATCACTAATTATGATACTACTTACATTAGCTTTAATACTCCTTGACAAATCTTGGGAGGCACTGCAGGCAGTTGTTTTATAATATCAGCTCAACAATCAGCAACAGTCACAAATATTAAGGCCTAGTAGGGAAAGAATACCAAAAGCAAAAACTATCACTATCTGATGTATTCTTGCCTTGAATATTCCATTAAGTTTCTTGCAATCGAACTCAGAATGGGCATAGCTACCATAAAGAAGGTACAAAGGACAACCAGAGGACAGATATGCTAACTTAAAAGCAGAAACTAACTAGACTGGGACTTTTCAAAGCAGCTGGGGAACAAAACCTGAAAGAACAAAGAAAAAAAAACCTTAAAAAAAAAGACAAATTCAAACCCTGATGAACAGGGCAGGCAATGTATAGAGACAACAGTTACTATTTCTCGTAGAAAAAAAAATGCCATTGTAAGATAAAATAACCAGGCAGCAGACATACAACAAAGAAACATTTTTGCTCCTGCAGTGAACACTTAAACTATTAAACTCCTCACCTGTTGTCACAGACTGGTGTGGAGCCTAAGAGGACACCTAGATTTTAACCCAGGTANTTCTTTAAAAAAACAACCAAACTTTCCATATACTTGACATCCTTTTAGAAGCAGAAGCAAACTTCTGAGAGACCAAATTCCATGTTGTAGATCTGGGTTTCACCATAAATCCTCCCTCAGAAATTCCTCTGAGAAGCATAGGTACAATCCTTACACTGGAATGAATGAGGAGTTACAGAAGTATAAGACTTCATATTTATAGAGCAACATAATTCTAATGAAATTTAGTAAAACTGCATGACAATTTATGTTGGCAGTACAACATACAGCAGCATGAAAAAATTCTACTGCACTGATAGTAGGGATTACCTGAACAATATTTAGCTTCAGAAAAAGATGAACGCGTACCCTATTTAATAAAATATGCAAATAAACTGTTTTAAGATCCCACACCTACGCTACAAGGTGCCTGTTTTATAATAATGCCCAAATAAAACAAATTCAAATAATAATTCAAATGTTAAAAATTGAATTTAATGCTTTTATAGATAATAACTTTTTTTAAAAAATTCCAACCTAAAGGCATATGTAGAAATTGAGATGGAAGTGAAATAACCCCATAACACTTAACAGACATTTAAATTACTCAACACCTGCTTATATACAGCAAA
>VWZN01000253.1:116414-129041 GCA_013396955.1 Regulus satrapa | reverse complement strand
TATAGAGACAACAGTTACTATTTCTCGTAGAAAAAAAAATGCCATTGTAAGATAAAATAACCAGGCAGCAGACATACAACAAAGAAACATTTTTGCTCCTGCAGTGAACACTTAAACTATTAAACTCCTCACCTGTTGTCACAGACTGGTGTGGAGCCTAAGAGGACACCTAGATTTTAACCCAGGTAAGATAAAACCCTTTCTAAAAAGGGGTTATTTAAGGAAACTTGGGGAAACTTTAGCAGGCTTGGCAATTTAGAGGCTCTGCTTGTCTGACTTACAGAAGCACAGTTTGTCTGTGAGGGTCGTTGACTGGCCAGTTTTATTCTGGAGGTGTTTTATTGTGGATTACAGTGCATGTCTCTGCTGACACTGCACAGATGCTGATACAACTATAAACCTAAGTATACTCACAAAATCTGAAACTTGCATTTCAATAATANNNNTGACAATTTATGTTGGCAGTACAACATACAGCAGCATGAAAAAATTCTACTGCACTGATAGTAGGGATTACCTGAACAATATTTAGCTTCAGAAAAAGATGAACGCGTACCCTATTTAATAAAATATGCAAATAAACTGTTTTAAGATCCCACACCTACGCTACAAGGTGCCTGTTTTATAATAATGCCCAAATAAAACAAATTCAAATAATAATTCAAATGTTAAAAATTGAATTTAATGCTTTTATAGATAATAACTTTTTTTAAAAAATTCCAACCTAAAGGCATATGTAGAAATTGAGATGGAAGTGAAATAACCCCATAACACTTAACAGACATTTAAATTACTCAACACCTGCTTATATACAGCAAAATCCAAAGTACTAATTATAGAAAGATGTAAGAGTTAAAGATAAATCTCCCTAAATCAGAGGGTTTATTTTACTGTGGGACAACCATGACAAGGCAAGAACTTGGCATATAACTGGTTTAACTTTGATATCTGCCAGGAATCCAGATGTGAGATTGATATGCAGAATCCAGCTCCCACTGGTGCAGAACCTTATCACCTCTGCCCATCTTTATGGCACTCAGCCCCCCTACAAAGGGGCAGGGGGATCAAGATTTATATCACTTAATATGCTGTAAAAAGAAGAACCAGATCAACCAACCAAGAAAATATCAAGCCACTAAAACATAATCTCCCCAATATATTCACCAGTAAAACTAACACTGCTGGCTTGTGTTTTATTCCATCAGTACAAACGCATTGTTGTTCAAGTGCCATTTTGATTTACAAAGGGACAAGAGAGGTGTTTGTCAAAATATCATGGATCCCTTCAGGAACATTTGACGTTCAAGAAAACACTGCAAAATTGACGCTTGACCCAGCAACACAGTACTCAGAGCTCCATAAAGACTCCTCAAGAGAAGTCACTAAAGTAGGCATTTATTGTAAAAACAGTCTTGAAGTCTCAAGGTGCACTGACAACTCTGGCTTCTCATAGGGAGCATCAGAGAGGCTCTGGAGTGTCAGTGAGGAGGAGTTGTGACAGCATAATGCATAATTTCACTGACAAATTATTTGGAAGCTGTCAAAAAGCTGGTGAAAAAAAAAAACAAACGTGATCTGCAATGTCATTTTATTAAATTTAAGATCATTACTATTCCCAGGGAGATATGGAATATGCTGCATTAAAAGACAAGAGTAAAACTAAATGAATCAACAAAATAATTACATTGTTGCTGTGCTGATGCAAATGCAATGCAAACAAAACAAGAATAAACAAGCTGCTGTATTTCAACTAGACAGAGAAGGCACTAAACAGAAAAGGTAGCACTATGTACAGTTACCAATATTGTATGAGAATATAACAACCGGAAGTTCTTAGGTTGTATGGAACTAAAGGAAGTCAGTAGATCCTGAGAATTTGTGGGTTTAATTCACTTGGACCAGAGACCAATGTGTCTCTTGGATTACATGGGAAGAGAATGGCAAGAAACTGTTCTTTTACAAAACTTGTGATTTTTCACTTCTCAATTAGACCTGAAAGAATAAATGCTAAACAAATTTCTTAAACATGTCCTTACTATTTTCATCTTTCACCCTGCAGTCTGGGGGTAAATAAAAGATGGTAAGACCTAAGACGAACATCCCATCAGTTCACAGGAAAATTAGTTGTGTCATGCTGGCTAGGGTACAGATGATGGCATGTTCAACCAGCTAAGCAACAGAAGCTACAACTTAAAGGACAAACTCAAAAATTCTGTATGAGTGTATCAGGAAATCTCTGAGCATACAAAGAAGATTTGGCTATGTAAACAGGAAATGTCCTGCTGTGCTTCAACGCCTCTTCATAAAATGAAATATTTTGGATTTCTCATTTGACCTTAGGCTCTCAAACAGCATGAAGATGAAGCAGCTCTAAGCTCACATAGCAAAAAGCCAACCATACTGACTGCATTTGTGAGAAAACTTCATTTAGTCTATTGCCAAGTTTACATTTATGCCTACAAGAATCTGCTTAGGCACACCTCTGCGCTTCTATGTCAGTTCCCAATTAAACCAGTCATGGTAGTAGATGACAAAACACATGTATATACAAGAACTGTGAGAATTTTAAGTTTTTTGAAGTAGTTCAGACTATATCACAACAGGGTAATAAAGGTAAGCTATTAAACCCACTTTCCTGACATTAAGGATCTTTGAAAAACATCAAGTTTGTTATCTTTACATACCTGTAAAACAGCAACTTGAATTGAACATATTTATTTAGTGTCTGTATATATGAAAAGAAACATAGTATTACCATCTTCAACTATTTGGTTTTGTTTCAATGTCTATTTCCACAGACATTCAGATACACTAAAATAATATAGTCTTGTGTTCAAAACTAAGAACGGAAAAAAAAGAAAAGCCAAAACAATAAAACCAGACACCAAAAACATCCCCCCAAGACAGTTATTACAGCACAGCATCTCCATTTTGAATCACAATGATGATACCTAAGTAAGAAGTACCAGAAGGAACCATCTGAGGCCTTACTTGCAAGTACTTTAAACATGAAAAACATTAAACTGTAAAATGTCTTAAGGATGTATTCTTCATAGATTTCAAAGTTTCACTCACATATGTGCATTCAAGAAATGTAACTTCACGACTTCAAAGCAGACTGAAAACATTTCTTTTTAAGGCAATGTG
This sequence comes from Regulus satrapa, assembly GCA_013396955.1. NCBI lineage: Eukaryota > Metazoa > Chordata > Aves > Passeriformes > Regulidae > Regulus > Regulus satrapa. Next base: position 125,894 of record VWZN01000253.1, on the reverse strand, counting down.
ATCAACAAGCCCTGCCCACCTTAACAGGAGTTTCAGGATTTAATACTTCAAGTTCAACACGTGTAAGTGAACAAGACTGCAACTTAGAGGGAAAAAAAAAATCCAAACAATTTGAAATTTTCCAGCAATGAAAAGTCCATTATAGTTTTAAGGAAGTGTCTTACTAGTTTTGCCGTTGCCAGTTTATAATCTTAATTTGTATTGTTCTGCCAACACTTGGATGTTCATACTCCTTGGTCTCATAGAGAAACCTCCCATCAATAATTTTTCCTTTGATGTAAACAAACCTTTAACTTTCAGATAAGTTAATGGCAAGAAACATATGATACATGGTGTTCGTGGTCTTCAAGAAGCCGAGGCATGTTTATATGTTCTGCGTATGTTCAAAAGGGTCTTCTTCAAGGCTTCCCAATTTTCCAGCATTCTCCAGAAAATGAGCAGCAGGACCAACATCCATAAATGCAAATAATATCCATAAAAACCTTTAGCTGATACTTGCAGACATACTTCTGGCATCTGTCAGTCTGCGAGCCCATGTTCACCTTATTAAATGTACTCATCTGGCCCTCCACCAGCCAACTACTTTCCATAGTCAGTGTTAGCTGCCCTGCAAGGCATGCCACATTTGCTGTTTCTTGATTTGCTGAAAATGTCCCCAAACACATTATGCAAGTACAACAAAGAGGGATTTGCTGCGATTCCAACAATTTTCAACTCTCAGGAAAAAAAAGCATGTTTTCCAACACAGAAATCTCACCACGCGTTTTAAAAACAAAAAGCAAGGGAATTCCCTCTAAAAACCAGAGTGAAACACCAGCCACTGACAAGAAAATGTGTTGAGAAGCTACAATGCATTCATTTCCTGCTTCTTCAAACTGACTTACATTAATAAATTTATCAAATTAAGGTAACAAGTTCTCATATCCAATCTGTACAAAAATAACCACTCAGTAATTCCTAGACAAACACCTATAAGTCAAGAAACATCTCATCAGACATTCATGATTCTTACCAAGCTGCACTATTTTTTCTTAGTTTTAAGCATCAGGCTTGGTCAATACACTGAAACTGGGAGAAGGAAAAAAAACAAAACAAGATGGGGAAGAAGTAGTACTAGCCATATTACATTTCAGTATCTGCACATGGTTAATCAAAAATTAATATTCCTGAAGATTATTTTAACCCCACCTACTTTGTTGTGGCCTAAGCCAACTCCTGTTTAACCAGATCTGATACCAATTGAAAACAGCATTATTTTCCTCAGATCTGTTTTGTACTATTGGACCTCTGCCCAGTCCCTACTCTCTGGCTCTTCAAAGCACAACCTAGATGGAGAAACTAACCCATCAAATGCTGAGAATGCCAAAGCCCAATTCTTGATGGCACTGACTTCTATGCAAGTAACACATACCATGAGATTAGATGCACAAAAACATCTCTGAATACACAGAAAAAATTAAAATTTATATTATAGCCTATTAATTTTCATTAAGAAGCCTTTAGTTTTCTTTTTCCGTACGAGAACAATTCTTTATAGAAGTATGCTAGTTAACACAGCTCCATATACCATCCTGAGCTGGAAGAGACCCACAAGGGTCATCAAGTCCAACTCCTGGCCCTGGCCCTGACAAACCCAAGAAACACAACATGTACCTGAGACCATTGCCCAAACACATCTTGAACTCTTGCAGGCTTGCTACCACAATTGTTTCACTGGGGGAGCCTGTTCCAGCGCACAACCACCCTCTGGCTGAAAAAAACTTTTTCTTAACCTAGAGGTAAAATATTTAATAAACACTTTTTAGTTACCCTAGAAGGTAAAATACTTGACAACACTTAACAAATGAACCGATGTATTTTTACACATACATGCTTTAGCAGTATCAGTCTCTCAAATGTTCTCATAACTTCTGCTTCTCCCCAGAAAAAGGGGATGCATTTTACCACCCCTATGGTAAAGCTTAAGTCTTTCTTATTTCAAGGTTTCCCAGAAGGTAAGCGACATGGCTCTGTAGCTTCCCAGTGTATGTAGGCTAACTGGTAAGGCTAACTCACAAGAGGAGCATGGAAAGGTATTTCGTTTTGTTCTTAAAATATCATTATACAGCTTGTTTTTAATGGCACTGGTAGCTCTAGAAATGAAAAGGGAACTATTTTTTTAAATTGGTAACCTCAGGCTCAGAGCAATCTTTTTCAAAGCAGCAAGTTTCTTCTGCATGCTCCCTGCAACTTTTCAGTAATTTTAGGCTTAGAGGAAAATCATCCCACTATAATATTCATGGATTTAAAATAACAGTTTATACAAATAGCAAATTCCACAGAAAACAAGTTCTTGTGTTCTCTTTACTTCTACCTCTCTCAACTCCTGCTCATCCTTTGTAAACAAAGGTTAAAGATAAATAAGACAGAAAAAGGTGAGAAGATGGAAGGGATTGACTTTTAGAGGAATATAAACCTTCCAAATAGCACAGTCCCAGTGGTCCAAAAGCCTCGACAATACTGATAATCTAGGAAGGCTTTTGAACATCAATATATACCACCACAACATCGCAAATCTCTCTGATCTTCCATTTAAATATGGCCTGCACTTTTAAGAACTGCAGCTTTTAGGAACTGATCTGCACATATTTATACTGACATTTGGCCACTTCTTGAAATGAATATAATTATTACAGCAGAAGAAAAAGAAATTACAATAAATCCAGTTATCCCTTCTTGTGCACTTTCAATTAGCAAACAAAGAACTCAACTCAAAAGGAAACGTCTTTACTATAAAACCCTACCTCCTGTATTGGTGGTTTTACCAAGGATTTATAAGGGTTTTCTGTGCATGGGGGTGAGACAGTGGCAAGGCTGAGGACTTGTGGAAGAACAAAGATGATTTTTATATTTGACAATTTTCTAAAAGCAACGAGGTTCTTGCCCAGGTGTTTTTGTGTAGAAAGCAGCAGGAAGGGGTCATCACAAAAAACTCAGAAGTCAAACATGTCAGCTAAATCACCACCTCATATAAGATTTACTGTACAACAATTATTAATATTATATTATTAATATATTATAAATTATTCTTAAAAAGCCTTTGCAGCTTTTTAATAATACATTCCCATCTTCTTTTCCCAAGTTCACCTGTCTCCATGAACAACAACAAAAAACTCTCAGTCATCAAATGCCTAGACAGCAGCTGCTTGTTAGAAGAGGAACCAAAACATTTCTCTTCCAAAGACAGAAGCACTGAAAATACTGGAGAAGATCTTTGCTGGGTTTATAAGGCAAGACAGAGGTAGAGCAGAGCTGCAGAGGTGCCTTCTGCAAGAAGACAACAGAAGCTGATCTCATGTCAGACAGATGGTTCTGTGGGATCAAATCACAGAATCATAGAATACCAGGCTGGAAGGGACCTCAAGAGTCATCTGGTCCAACCTCTTGGTAAAATAACAAATTGATTCTTCTTATTGTTACCTGTTTTATTTTTCATTATGTTTACTTAAGAAAAGGCTTTTATAGTAAGAAATTTAATCCTAATGGTGACACCAATTTTAATTTACACAGTAACTTTTCAAGATCAAGAGTACCTTTGTAAACAGACACCATAACCCACATCTAGCATGCAAACCTCTCTTCCATCAACTTGCAAATCAACTAACATCAGTAGTAGAACAAACTACATGACCGAGACATTGCAGCACCTTGTATCGTGCTTTGAATATTCAGCTAAAAGATAAGACTTCTTAAGACATACAACAATTCCACACTGTTTTGCCATGTCTGAACTATATTAAGCAAAACACCAGAGTGCAGTAACATGTTTAAGCTTTTGCGTCCTGTGAAATACAATTGCACAATTCAGGAGAGGGAAGTGATTTAAATTGATAACGTACTAATCTGAAAAACTGCACTGTAACATACTGTGCTGTGAAATACATATTTCTAAGGAAAACTATTTGCACTTCACAGGGTGCCAATGGGAGGTTACATTACTGCCCAACAGTACTTCAATTCCAAATTAATATGGAAGAAGGGCAAGTTATTTTTCTTCAGTTTAAATATATACTTCATTGCTACTGCCTGTAAGATCCTGAGACTTTCACCTTTAATCATACACCTGAGGAATCCACAGCCCCACATAGTCAAAAGAAGACCATAAGCACTGAATTGATGTAATGATTGATGTTCTCACAGAATTTGGAAAGACAAAACTTATGAAGAACATTATACTAGTTTTGTTTTTCCTACTTTCAGAGCTCTTGAAAACTTAAGTTTAAGAGTGTATTTAAAAGGCACAGAAAAGAGCTACTAAAATTACCAAGAAACCAGAGAATGTCTTAGAAGAGAGGATGTGAACAGCTTGTTCAGTCCAGCAAAAGGATGTGATTATTCCCCAAGCAAATTCAAGTAAACAACAGTGCAGAAATGTTGAGTGAAAGGAAAATTAGCATAAACAAGTTTGAATTTCAAGATTAAATTTATTTTTAAGGAGTTATCCAACTCTGAGAATAACAAGTTTCTAAAACAGCCTTGTAGCAGAAACAGAAAAGATAAAAACTGTTTTTAAAATGGAGCTTGACAAATAGGGATTACATTATGCAATACTAGCAGGACAGTGGATTTAATAAAGTAAATCCATGGTACCAAATTTCTCTATATTCCAGAATTATTTATACTTACAGTTTTGAGAATACAGGAAAAATAGAAAGGCAAAGACACAGCACTGGCTCATTTATTATTCATTAGGAAGAAGGACTGTATTGTCCTCTGGGGTTTTGTTTTGGTTTGTTTTTTTTTTCAGAGGATGAATACAGAGTTATTTACTATTACAGGAAACAGCAAATTGCTGTAGCACTTCTGCCCACAAAAACCCAAGAGATCTGGACAAGTTCAGTGACCACAGCATCATATTTTCCATTGTAGTAAAGACAATATTCCTGAAACAGCTGGTCTCTTATTAATAGAATTCATTTATCTTATTCATAGCAAATGAAGCACACACAGTAGACAACAAGCCAACTGGCCCACTAAAAAACAGATCAAATTTGACTTTAAATAAAACAGTTAAAAAATCCTAATTTTAAAAAAATCCACAATATTTTATTTAAGCAGACATAATTTCACACGGCATTTGAAACTCAAAACCGCTCCTTTGGTAGCCTGACATAATTCAATTACCAAGTTTCTCTAAAGAATACCAGTTTCAATATTAAGGCTTAAGAATATCCATGTTGAGTCATTCAAGGTCTTTGTTAATACAGTAATTATTACTGATAGTATTGAAATTCACCTACAGGTACTACTGGTTCAAAATGAACATAATATGGTGGCCAGAAAATAATGCACTCTGTAACAGTTCACTACATCCTGGTATTTTTTTTTTTCTTCACATATATTTGGCTAAAGATAATATGATATAGACTGCAGCTGCTTTAAGCACTAGAGGAAGCAATTAAGATCCTTCTCTGGCCACCAACCAGCTTACTGTTGGTATCTGCATAAAAGGCAGAACACTGTTAGAAATGTTTTTGGACAGTTACATCCATAACCCATAGATAATGCGGACACCAGCAGAGATTGCAAAGGACCCTATAAATGCCTCCCAGAAGTAACAGGACAGCAATGGAACAGATAACTTAAACAAAAAAATCAAACCAAAACCTTAATGGCAATGAGTAAGTTTCCATTTCCTTTTAGTGGGAAGAAAGAAAATGCAGTCTCTCACTGTAAATCCTAGTTGTAGGACAGGGCTGAAGTAGGCTTGACAGGTGCTCCATGAAGCTGCTGCTGACTACTGTGAATGCTTACTTACTAAGTAAGTGTGACTCTGGGAAAATCCCAGAACAACACACATCATATGGTCTAGCTAAGAGGGATTTTATTTTTTTTTTAAATTGGGAATAATATACTTAGAAATGTAAGCTACAGCTACATAAATGAAGGAGAATGGCTGCTATCAAACTTCAGCAGTTAGTATTCAATGATCTCAGTCTTGCTTCGCTTAGAATCTGGAAAAGACATTGCAAAGACATAATTTTATGAAAACATGTGAGGCAAAGATATCTGGGAAAATGTATCTCTCTGGAAAGATACAAAGGTTTTGTTTTTTACATTAAAAAAAAAAAACAACCCACTAAGAGATAAAAGGATCATAAATTCTCATACTGTAATTTTGACCATTTTTTTTTTGTTCCAGGGAGCTAATCCCCAAAATTTCCCTATGTATAAACAGGTTCATCACTGTATTTTTATAATTAGGTTTAGTAGAGAAGTGAATCATCCCTGAAAACCCTGAAATATATCAAGGAACTTAAGACATGAAATTTCTATAAAACCCTGGTAAATAACACCGCCTTGCACCACTAGCAAAAGACAGTATTTCAGTCTTGTGTCTCTGTTTCTCCTTGTGTCAAGTAGTAAAATAAAACTAATGACTGCTACTAAATTACAAATTCCTGAAGATATATGCTAAATCTTATTTATATTACCTGTATATATAACACCACAGCTCTGCAAATTACTATTTTGCATCATACTAAGACACTTGAAAAAATATAGTATTATTTAAAACAGATGTAAACATACTGAACTTTCAACCCCTTTACCCAAAACTTAGGTGGTTCTCATCTTTGAATATGTGAATTTGATAGGACTTAAGATGGAGAGGGCCTCAAAAATCAGAGGGAGAAACAGAAGGCTTCTGCACACAGTGAGCCATAAGATCACCTGTACAAGATGAATGTCACTTTTCTGGATTGTTAAATACAAAATTTATTAACTTTGGCAAGTCATCACACCTATTATGAAAATTAAAAGCATACAAATAACTCTACAATGGAATTTCCTATATAATCTATAGGACAACACCCTAGACTAAATTGCTTTTTCAGAAGATAAATACAAAGAAATTTTGAAGTAAGCTGGCAAAAGTACAGGGAAAAACAGACATGAGGTTTTAATTGAAAACAACCTAGAATGAACAAGAAGGAAAAATATAAATTCTGCTTTAGGAGTTATTCTACAGCTGGACCTCACAATGTGAAGCACTTACGCATATGCACTTTCAACATGCACCTGAAAGATCTATTAAATCAGGCAACTCAAAAAATTATGAAATGAACAGTAACCTAATAATCAAGAAGGTCAGTTGTGACAGGAAAACATTTTTCTTAATTACCCTCTTAATTCCTGAGTTAATAACAAAAATCCTCTTCTGGGTACACTAAAAAATGTAGCAGCCAGAGTGAGATTTTTCTCAACATCTTAAATGTGCCTATACAGAGGGCTAAATCTCTGTCAAAAGATAAATATTTAATATAATAGGCAAGTCTCTTACATGTATAATGAAATCTTTCAAGAGACAGTAATGCATTTAGTACCACAGGTATACTGTGATGCTGTCCTTGCAGCAGCTACAACAGTCTTCAGAGCACAAGTCCAGGATTTCTAATTTGTTGAGAAAAAATCAAGACATTTCCTCAGAAGCCCTAACACATGAATTAAGGCAATATCTATAGAAGAATGACAGTCATGAAATTAAGGGATTTAAAATTAACAAAAGGACAAAGACTTCTTACTATACAAAAAAACCTTTATTTTCCTAAGGCTAAAAGACACACTACATTCTAAATCTGTATACAGGATACAGTAAGCATTGTGTCAAATAGAATAACATTTGAACTAAAAGGTTTTAAAAATCATGAGAACGAACAAATTAAGTAGTCATTACTTGAGACAGAAATCTGGTTCTAAATCCGGCAAGGACTGTTAAGTGTTCTCCCCAAAAGTAATCGGATTAATCACTTCAGAATTGGGGTTGAAATTACTTCTCAAATACAATATTTGTTCTATTGCAATCTGTCTTTGACAGTCATAAAATGGCTTGAGGTGGAAGGGATCTTAAAGACCATCTGGTTCCAAACCCTCTCCCATGGGCAGGGACACTTTCCACTAGCCTAGGCTGCTCAAGGCCCACACAGCTTGGCCTTGAACTTTCCAAGGAAGGGGGCATCCACACTTTCTCTGGGCAACCTGTCACAGAGTCCCACTACCCTCACAGCAAAGAATTTCTTCCTGCTATCCAATCTAAACCTACCCACTACATTACCCCTTGGCCTATTCACTGCATATCCTTGAAAAAAGTCCCTCTCCAGCTCCTGTATGTCTTTCTTTAGTTACTGGAGAGCTGAAGGAAAGTTTTCCCAGAGCCTTCTCTTCTCCAGGCTTAACAGCCTCAACCTCTCAGCCTTTAGACAGCCTAAGAAGAAAGTTGTGTTCGCTCATATTTGACCTGGAACCAAAAGCATTCAATTCTCACTGCTAGTACAGGTCAAAAAAGTACTTGTGTGGTATCCTAACCTGTCATTACTATTTTATAGGACCAGACTTGTAACAGTAAGTTTTTACTAGTTAAAACAAGCTCAGACTTTCTGTTACACAAAGAAAGCTTTTTAGCAGCAAGATAGACTTAAAGTACAAATAATTATTTTTTTTGCCTGTAAAGAAAACTGTACCAATGAGTTTTTAGAAACACAAATAGACTGATACATACACATATATATACACACAAGCACTATTTCTTGTAATTGGTCATCTCACATCCTGTGGGCATGGGTTCAGGGATTTATTTAATTTAATATAAAATCACATAAGATGTTAGACTTGTACCCAGCTACTCACTAAAACTTAGATGTGTTGAGAAATGCAGGCATTTATATTTAAAAAAACTCTTAAAAAGACAACAGCTGCTTTATGTAAATACAGTGCTCTAAATATACAGTTGCATGAAGAGCTACAATTCAACCCTACTGGGGGTTGAATTGGGCAAACAAAATCCTCACAGTTTTTACCTCCTAGGTAAGGACACAAACTTTTTGTTTAGAATCTGGGTTAGAAACAGCTCTTAAGAGCTACGGAGCTCAGAGCAACACCTGTTCCCTGTCCAATTAACAAGCAGTACTGCTACCCCTAACCCTACAAAAACCAGCGCACCATGTCAATGTGGCAGATATTTTTAACGATTAAAGAGATTCTTTCCTTTGACTGTTTCATGCTGCAAAATGAGACGCTGCTAATTACTTCTCTGTTCTCAGTGAACGAAAACTTTAGGCAACAGGTGAGAGATCCGAAGTGACTTGAAGACAAGAAGTTAGGTGGCAAGGTTTACAGGACGGGAAAACAGTCTAGTGACACTTCTGGGCAATTCGTAGCTTTCGCTTTGCGATCTTCAGAGCATGACTGCCGTTTTCATGCCCCAGAAAGCTGTCACTGCTCAACTCACAGACCTTTAAAAGCACTACTCTGTTCGTGTTTATCTCTGCTCTCAGAACCTTTCAAAATGCATAAAAGTTAATCTACCAAATGAAGACGCGAGAGTATGCGGAGGAAGATATAAAATCTTCCTATAAATCCACTTCATTATCTTGCTTTTCCCACTTATTCCGAGCGTCTTGGTTATCTGAAGACACGCAACTAGCAGCCAGCGTGCCAAAAAGA
>VWZN01000253.1:83805-105304 GCA_013396955.1 Regulus satrapa | reverse complement strand
CCCCTACATATTAACATTGTTCCAATATTTCCTTGAAGCATTTAAGTTTCTGCTGAGCCAATACCTCAAACACTTCCATCCCAGTACTTAAGTTGCTGTGGATAAAGAATTTTCTTGCAGCTCTGTACAGTTCCCTGCTGTGGCAGAAGGGAGCTTTTCACTGATTTCTCAAAATGATCATTTACCCATCTGTCTTTAGAACAAACAAGTATGTTTCCACTTCCTACACCCTTGCCACTTCAAAGTGAGATCTCACTTTGTGCTTAGAAAAAAATGCTGTTGAGATTTTCTTGATTTCAATCTGATGCAAAAAAGAGGGATCACAATTTTAGAAGAAATCCTGCTGAGCTTAGAGTTGTCTTCAGAGTTCATGAGAAGAGTGGTAGGATTTCATGCATCCAGGGAACTTCACAATGGAGAATTAGTCTGTCTTTTCAAGAAAACATTTTGAAGCAATAACAGTATCTACATATTTCAAAGGTTGGGAAATTTGAAAGCTACAATCACATATGTAAGTGTACTCTTTTGTTCATGTACCTGTCAGCAGAGATTTTAAATAATTTTAATAATTTAATTTTTTCCCTGAGTACCCACAAGCTTGTAGTGTAATTAGCAGTGTGTCTTTGACTTTCACAACACAAATGTCTTTAATGGTTCTTTTAGCTTGGACTTATGTCTGGAAATTTCATGGCAGCTACTGAGTAATAAGTTCAGATGTCTTTTATGAAGGTTGTACAATTTTAGAGGTTCTATTTTGAAAGACTATTTTGGACTGCTGTGCCTTTATAATAGCTATCATGTGGGATATTAGAAAAAAAAAAACAAAAACAAAAACAAAAAACAGAGTGACTGTCATAGGCTACACAGATACCACTTTGCCTTATCAGTTCTATGAGGAAGTTTGGTATCATTCTGGGAGAAACCTTAGGCAGGTGACTTAAATGACTTGTTCATGGTCTCACTGGAAGCCTGTGACAAAGCATGAAACTAATTCATGTCTTTTGAGCTCAGAATTGGAGTCACAGCTTTACAATCCTGATTTTCTCTTGCCCTAATGGGGATGCCCTAAATGGGCATTTCAATAAGGATAGTGATTGTGTCGGCGTGATTCTGTATCAAAAGATTAGTTTTAGGGATGAATTGTACAATTCTTACTTATCTGCTTAAATAAACTGATGTAATCCCCTCTTAATGGCTAAGAGGTTCTATTTTATTTAAAAAATATGATTGCTTGAAACCAATTAAAAGATCCATAATCATACAGATTTGTAATAACAGAAACATGGAGAACCAGTTTGTGGATTAAGTGAAACAGTAGTGCCCATAATGAAACAACATACTCCAGGAAATAGCAGAACCTTCCAACCATATAATTTAGGTATTTTCAAAGGCAAGACTAGCCTTATGGCTTCAGATGGCTGAAGTAGAGAGACAAAACAGAGTCTAAAAAGAACCAGAGATGGACATATGCCAAAGGAACAGTATTTCTCACCAGAGATCAAGAGGAAACATGCCAATCTGCAGTGCTTTCGGCAACAGGCTGTCTTCCTCACTTAATCTAAAGAGAAGGCCTGTCTGGGGGTTCTTAAAGTGATGAGATGCCCTGAATTTGGTCTCTGGTGCTATGTGATGTGGAACAGAAATTTTTGATTGGGAACTTTGTAAGTAGACACATAATCTACTCGTTAAAAAAGAAAGTAATTTTTAAAAAGGTAAATTACTTCCTAATGGAAATTTTTCCTCCCTTCCCACAAACAGCTCTTTTTATTATAATTATACATCCTTGCCTGATGTGATCTCTATCATGTCATAAATTTTGTTAGGATTCACTCTTGATGGGAGGCTTTAAGTGTGACAGGAGCAGGATGGGTCAGCAGTATCTTTACACACCTGTAGATCTCATGCTTTCAAGCTATTACATTTCTTGTCCTATCCCACTTCTTCTCTACTATTAACTTAATTTCACAACTGGGTCTTTAACTTTGATGGATATGCTTACTCCAGATGGATTTGTGCTACAAGAGTGGTTTCATTTTACTTCGGAGTAAACGACATAGACTTCTGTTTCCAAACGTCTTTATATCACTTGCCTGCAATCTTTTTATTCTCCTTTCTCCAATTTAGCAATTGCTGTAAACTGTTTCAGTCAAAGGTTGTCTCCTTATTGCAAAATATGCGTGGGATGTCTGTTACAAGAGACTGGTTGTAAAAACAATAACAATACAAGCAACAATCCTGGATCTATCTCATCTCCTTTATCATATATTTACAAAACAACTCCTGGAGCTGCTTTGATCATGCTAGTGTTCATCCCATGAAGGATAAATTTTGTTCAGATTCCAACTGCAATTAGCATTTAAAACTTAGAAATGCCTACTTGTGTAGCATTTTCTGTAAAAATTCTGAAGAGTGAAGGGACACAAATGTCCCTAAATAATCTTTCTAAAGTCTTCATACAGAAAAAAAACCCCTCAGACATTCCTGTCCTGAAGTGAACAACCAAGCAATTTAAGTATTTCTCCTATATGAACTTTACAGGCTATTCTTCAGACTGCTCCATGCATCACATAATAGAAGCAAAAAAAAAAAAAAAAAAAAAAAAAAAAAAAAAAAAAAAAAAAAAAAAAAAAAAAAAAAAAAAAAAAAAAAAAAAAAAAAAAAAAAAAAAAAAAAGAAAAAAAGTTGCAGTGGCATTGCAGGCAACATACAGAACACAATGGAGTGTAGGAGAAACAGATCTCCTTGTGCAGGATGTCTGAAGGTGTGTGTGTGTGTGTGTGTGTGTGTGTGTGTGTGTGTGTGTGCACGCACTGTGGGGTTGTAGCATGGATTCAGGAAGATGAGAGAATCACATTAAGGAGAGAGAGTGGGTTAAAAGTTTAAAGCTCTTTTAAGCTGAGAGGGGCTTAAAAGTCTGGATTGAAATTGCCTTAGAAATGAAAAAAAACCCAACAAAACCCAAACCCAAACTTATAGTTTATTTTCATAAATAAAACTATGTTTTAAATGTATTGCTACAGCACTAGTTTTGGTCTGTAACTGTTACACAACTCCAGAGTGCAATACACAAGTATATAGTTTCTAAGCTGAAGTGCAGTTCAGTAAGTGGTTCATTGCTCTGTCCTGCTCACAGCTGCATGATTCTGCCCTTTCTTTTACCCTTGCCTTTGTCTGACCTCAGGGCATCAGACATGCCAGTGCAGAAGTAACTCTACAAGAAATGTTAACAGTGTCAGGAAATGGCATAAAGGAAATGAAGTTGTGCTACTCTATTGCACTGGCTTAGTGGAACCATCAACCTGTGTTGTTGAAAAGCACGTGACTGATCATTTCCACGAGTGTTAGCACAAAAGCAGCTACAGGCCTGCATTGCCATATGAGCTTGTTTTGGATGGGGTAGAATTATTTATTTTTCACTGTGGCAAGTGAAGAACCACAGTTTACCAGGGTTAAACAACAACACCATGTTGATCGGTAGTCTGGATTTGTGCAGAAACCAATCCAGAGAGATGTGAAAAATTTTATTGAAACAAACCTTACTGGTTATTTTGGAAAAAGACTTGAGGGCTGTGTTACTGGATTTGTACATCAGAATACTGGGTTTGGTGCCATGTAGGACCATAGGGAGTTTCACTAGTAAAATGTGTGCTTCTTCAACTAGGAAAAAATTAAGCTTTTGGTTCAGGTTTCTTAACTGTCTTCTATATGTATCTCAATTTTTATCCAGCTACTTGCAACTTCTGGAAACTAGGCATGGTAGTGAGCTCTCCTTTCATGGTCAGATCATAGACTCACTAAGATTAAAAAAACCTCTGAGATCATCAATTCCGATACTTTACCTGGCACCACAGTGTTCACTACTGGACCGTATCCCCAAATGTCAAATCCATGTGCTTTTTGAACGCTTGTAGGGATGGTGATTCCATTACTTTCCTGGGAAAGTGTTGTCTTTGCAATGACTGCAATTATTTGCTCTCATTTTTAGGCAGTTTTAAGAAAATGTCTTTATGGTTTTATTGTTTGTAATTCATATAATGTGTCCTAAACCCATGTGATTTATGCCAGATTCTATATTGCTTTTTGCTATATAAAAAAGCCCAGCAAAATAACAAACAAACCACAAACTAGCAAAAAACAAAATGAAAAATATTATTAATATACACCAAGGGTAGATTCCATGGAAAAGTAAAGTTGCTTTGGGCTTACAGTAAGTGAAAAGTATTACTTTAATGAGAAATGGAGGCTGCTTTTGAAGAACCATATGTTTTTAAAACTCTTGAAGTTTGCTTCATCTTTTGCCATATAAATCAGGTATAAGTATAAAGAACTGTGATGCCTGAAAGTAGTTTTAATGCCATTGCTATTTTGGCAGTTATTTATGAAATTCAGGAGACAAACAATTCTGTTAAATTAGATTCAGTGTTTTAGGTATCCCTTTCTTGGAGCAGCTGTCATTTTCTCAGTTCCCTTAAATCAAATGACATAGTCCTAAAAGTGAACCAGCTTGATCAGCATGTATCAAACCAGTGATCACAAACAGAAAAATGTAGCAGGTGAATACAGACAACAGTTTGTACTGTGTGGAAGGAAATCTTTTAAAACAAGGAAATACAAAAGATGACCCTTGGCCAAGATAAATGAGGAACACGTCTGCTTCTACTGCTGTCTTAAGGAACCTTGTTCATTTGAGCCTTTCATGTATCAGCTGCAATGATATGTTATTTCTATTGGAATATTCTATTGGAATGAACACAAAACCATAACATCTGAAGCTGCTTAGCTAAAGCGAAATTTATGTTTGTGTTTTATATTTCTGGTGTTTTGTTGTAGAGGTTTTTGTTTGCTTTGTTTACTTTATTTCAGTAATAAATCTTCAGATTCTGTTTCTGATGGATTCTGATTGATTTATTTTTATATTAAACCCCAAACAATTTCATATTAATTATTTTGAACATGTATTCTTTGGCTTATTCAAAGAAAGCCTATGAACAAATAATAGTTTATATTGAGGAGAAAATTATCTGCGTGATGGTAAGCATTCTCTGGTCTATATAATAAGAAATTACAGTATTTGTTAGATTTTTTAATGAACATTTGTAAATGGTTTTGGAATATTACAAAAGCTACAGCAATATGGTGAATGTCATACTTTCTTGGGATGTGAACAATGTTATTTTTCCATGGAAGTTGATACCATCTATCAGAAAAAATGCTTTTTTCTCTCATTTCCTGAAAATACCAGACGTTTCAGGAAAAAGAGGCCACCATAACAAAGAAAGAAAGATGTTTTCTTAGAGTATGGTTCTTTCCATGGTGATATTTACCATGGAAAACTGAAAATTTAGAACCATAAAATCAAAGTACATGGTGAATCAAAACACAGTGTCTAACAACATCTTTTTCAGATGTTTTAATGAACAGATTTTTTGCAGTTCTAGAAAATAAGGGATGTGGGATAGCAAATAAGCCTTACACAGATTTACATTTCATGGGTTTCCATTCTGAAGGCTCTGCTGATTCAGCTACCAAACCTGTAATATGCTACAGTAATTGTATATGAAATTGCTGCTGTGCTGGCATGATTTTGCTGCTCTTGGTTTACAGGCTTAACATTTTCTGTTTTCTTTGGTATCTTAATGCTTTATTTAATATAAAGTATACCTACGCATAAAGAAACAGATTCCAATTAGACTTCTCTGCATTTGTGCAGACCTGAAGTATCACTGCCACTTTGGTGACACTCTCAGTCCTTGAACCTCTGTGTATTTAGTGTCTGCATTGGCTATTTGCTTTTTATTTTCTTTAAACTGAGACTGGCTGCTTTTTTACTCTTCCTTGTTTTCACCTCATGTTGGAAATTTTATATCTTTAATCATCATTTACACAGTCTTATCTGCTTGCTATCTTATGAGATAAACACTCTTGGGCCTCACCACTTTCATGGGAGTCTGCCAAGAAGTCTGACTCACCTAAGAAATGAAAGACGTTTTTAGATTGTTTACTTATGACCTCTATTACTGTAATATCTTCAGACTTACTAGTTTTAATTTTCAATTTATGTATTTCCCCACAACAAACAAGGAGTGGATATTTCTCTTTTACTTTTTGCCTTTGTCTCTGTGGTATAGGAGACAAAATGTTGGTAGATCAAAATAAGATGGTTTGAACTTCCTCATGAAATAGATGGTGACTTCATTCTCTGCTGAAAGTGTTAGAATTTAGAACCTTGTGGTAACAAAACTTTATAATTTATTACTTGGAAATAAGATCTCATTGATTTATCTTAATGCACCCTCTTAGGGTACGCAAAATTTTCACTATACTATTGGCATCTTGGATTATTTTAAGTTTTCCCCTTGTATTATGGTGGGATTTTTTGTTTTGTTTTGGGTTTTTAAAAATTTTATTAGATGCATTTTACAGAACAATTAAATACCTTCTGCAGTTCAGTTCCCAAAGGATTTCAGTGCACAACTGTAGTAAAGTGACCTGACTGCCCTCCAAAGTCCAGAGTTCATCCCACATCCTCCAACACTCCCTGCAGGGTCAGGCAGCCATGTACCTTGCCTGAATCTAATACCTCCAGCTCCAGTTGTTTTTGCCACGTGTCCCAAATGGCTGCTTTCCCCCTCTTTCATATGCACAGTCAAAGCAAGAGCTTGCTGTAAAACTCCCTCATATCCCCTGACTTTTGAGCTGACAGGAAGCCATACCTCTCCTCTCGCACCAAAGTACTCTGAAGGCTGCTATGAAGTCCAAGTCCTCCCACAGTCTGTAATTATAAAGACAGCAAGGATGACTCTGACTAACAGTAGGTAGTCTGCGAAGACACCTGATATATTATTAGAGTTGTGAGCTATGAGACTTTTGGAGCAAAATGCAGATGTGATCTAAAGGGCAGTAACTCAGTCTTTCCCACACAGATGTAGGTAAAGAAAGTGGTGTTATTTGTAATCTGTGCTAGATTTCTCACAGGAAATGATGGTCTGATTTCCCTGAGGACACGCAGAATGCATAGATACCAATTCTGTCCCTGTACTGTGGTACACACAGGTTTTGATAAAGTCTCTATCCAAGACTAAAGTCTTGTGATGATCCAAATTTCTGTGGAAGGCAGATGCTTGCTGGCAGAACTGGTACACCCTGATGGCAAAGAGTTTACACTGGTAATAGTGTAAATCTATCCTGAAATGCATCAGGTGCGTTTGGTAGGATTTGGTGACCTCAGCATCCTTCTGATCCCACAGCTTGAAAAAAGAGTTGCAACCCTTTGGATGCCTGTGAGGTAGTTAAAGACTCCGCAACTAGGAGGTGCCAATCTCGAGCAGGGAGACAGCAAGGACACAAAGTGCCTGCTTACTTTATTCTTAAGTTTCAGTCCTTCTCTCTCTCTATGGTAAAATGCTGGAGGAAAATAAGTAAGAAAATGGATCTTTGATTAAATTATTGTATCCATTCCTGTCTTAGTCTGGTACAGCCAGGATACAGATTGCTGTTAATGCCCTTCAAAAACATAACCTATCTCCTAGAGAGAATTAGCCATCCTACTTAGAACAGTTGCCACCATTTCAAGAAGTCCCTTTAAGTTGTGCCCATGACAGACCTTGAATTCCTTGTACCTCCTTTTTCATCCCTGTGGAAATTGTTTTGACTCACTTTTTTCTCTGTGATTCATGGATCCCAGTCTCCTTCCTGAAGTTGTTTGGCTAAAAATTAAGAAACAGTGAAGTTCCAGTTCATTAGCCTGGATATGACTTTGCAAACCCCTCTATTCTTCTACCTTTACCTCATCTTCCTCAAAAATGTTACTGTTCCCTTCTCAGTTTAGAAAAACTTCCTCTCAAAACACACATGTTGACACACACATTCAGCTCTCCCAGAAGAGCTTCACGCCATGAAGTCCTCTGCCTGCATTATTTTGAACTCCTGACTTTGTGGCAGTTACTGAGATCCTCTCAAATAGTCTCATATCCTTAAGGTTTAACAAAGCAGGCATCTGTTATTCTTTTACTTACCATGGAATAAAGGTCAGCTCTAAATGCTTCATCGTGTTTTCTAATTACTGACTTGAGACACTAGTGCACAATTCCAGTTGGCAAGATCTGTCAGCAGATAAGAGGTTATAAATCAGTACACATTGCCATTATTCCCCTAACATATCATTGCCTAAAGTCTGAGGGGGAGAAAGTCAAGGTATCAATACTAGCTACTGTTTTCCACAATGGAAGACTCGGAAAAGCTCATCAATTTAGTTCTTTTAATGATACTTTAATATATAAATCAGAAGTGTATTTGGTGCATGCACTGAATAGACTAAACTCAAGTAACTTGTCATGTTCAAATGTTTCTCATGATAGTGCAGCCTTCCTTAGTACTTTATTTTTCCATGCTACAAATGGCAGTTCCTTGAGAGAAGTAATACGCATTAACTGCTCTGACCAGCCTCACCTGGGACCTCCACCCATAGCTGCAGCCCATAGGCTAATCTTAAGCTCCTGCCTGGGAAACCTGTTCTCCTGTGGGCTGTGTTGTAGGTTGTGACCTTGTCTCCTGGGTGGATTCAAACCTATGTTTAATGTCGATTGTCTTCAGTGCTGCTTTTCAGTCCAACGTTTTAGGTTTGTCTTTACCCTGCTGCTTCTGCCTGGTCTCTCTGGGAGGGACCTGCTGTGTTTGGGGCTGCTGTACAGGCACAGCAGGACTGTGCCCTGCTTGGTTAGGACACTGTCTCTACTGTGGTCACATTTGGTTCTTGCATACCCTCCCTCATGGTTCATCAACTTCCTGCTGCTCCATGCTAGGGAGGGCTGACACAGTGGTGATCACCCCCAGCATCATCAACAGGCAGATGGAAGAACAGCTACATGTGGGCAGAAGAGTGAGACAGTCCTTCTCACTGGCAGCCAGGAATTAAGCTGTATCAGATGTGAGATGCGCTCACACCTGAGAGATGTTTTACCATCCATAGCCACTTTTCGAGGATTTAACTTCAGAAAACCAGTATTCCATCCAGTGTTCTGAACTTCATCACTTGAAATGACTAGGAGCTCCTGTACTAGTGATTTAAGGGTATGGTGTAAGCACAGCTTTGAAAATGTCGGCACATATTTAGGTGGAGTTTGGATGTAACCCTAAGCAGATTTCTTATTTAATCAGAAAACAGTGGGAGAAAAGACTGATTTTTTGGTGTGTTTGTGGGGTTTCCCCACTTTCTTCACCTCTCTTCAAAGTTAGGCATGCTTTATAATAGTCTTTTTTTTTTTTTTCTTTCTTTCTTTGTCATTATTGTAATTTTCTTTTCATTAGATCATTATCACTCTGCTTACTTGACTGGGAATTTCCCCCAGGAGTGCGCCTTGCCAGAAGTGGTATTATTTTGTGAAAGATTTACATGAGAGCAGGTTTTTCAGGTTCTAGGTGGTAAACTGTTTGGAAATATATAACTGGAAAACTGCACTTTTCTGTAAAAACCTCATCAAGGTAACAAACTTTTCTTGATTTATATAGCTTCTTTCAGGTCCCCAAATAATTGCTGTTCAGCAATGCAACCAAAGATTGTAGCCAGCACATAGCCCTTAGGGTCCCAGAGCCTTTTACCCTTTCAATATCAGCACCACACATCTGATATTAAATAATTGTTTAAATTACTGCTATGATTGAAATGTGAAATACTTTGTCCTTTCCAAAAAATATATGGGGAGTGGGGGGAAAATCCACCAGTTTTATTGCAACTGCAAAGGTTTGCCATCTGGATTCTGTTCTTCCCCAAAGTAACACTTTGTGTGTAAGAATTTATGTTCAGTAACAGTGCTTAAACTAGGAGTGATCCTGAATATGTGTTTCAGACAGGGAGGCTTGTCATGCAGGAGAAGGTAACAGTCTCAGACATGTAGGTTGTATTCTAATTTCGACATTTGAAGAAGGCTGAAGAAGAGATGCAATGGATCCCTTCTTCCATGCCCAAACCTTGTCCAATGGCCTAGTAGGCAACATTTTTGGCCACTGACAGCATGTGTGTCACATTAGTACTATGTCCCTCCTTTGTCATCGGTCTGAGCTTGTGGAAAGTGCAGTGGAAGCTCTGTCATTCAGCCTTACAAACTGGAACTCTGTAACCTTAGGAAGATGTAAATTAGGTCACGGTTGTGGCTGATTCTGCTGAAGCTGTAGCCTGAGACTTCAGCCAGGCTGTTGGAAGTTGCAAGAGCACAGTAAGTAGAACTATCAGCTGTAATCAAGGTGTGTAACTGAATATCCATGTCCGCAAAGCCCAGCCGGTGTAACTGAGCGTGTGCTTGGGCAAACAGATTTGTATGTGCATCTTTTGAAAACGTCCAGTCAGGCTGCACTTCTAGCACTCGTTCCAATTTGTGCTAACTTGTAGGAACTTGGCAATTAAATATGATAATATTCAATTCAGATTTTTCAAGTGATCTTGAAGAACCATGTCTGAAAGTCAAAAAGTGTTATTGAAGAACTATGTTATAAACTTATGATGAAGTTATGAAACTTATAAACTTATGATTTAATTAGCCAATACATAAAACTAGTTTTAGCCTGATACTTGAATTGTGGCTTTATTTCTAGAATGCAATTAAATAGTAATATTGCTGCAATAAGAATTTTGCTCTCTAAAATGAAAAACTTCAGCCACTGACTTCTGTGTAGCTTGTTACTACTGCTTTGTAAATGTATTTTGTATAAAGTTTTACTATGTCTGTACATTTAACAGTCTAAATGTCAGTTTTACAGTACTTCAGTGTATGCAGTATAAACAAGTGCAAGTTGGAAAACATTGCTCTTAATAAAATAAATGTCACATGTGGCAGTTTATTTAAATATTAGGGATCTGATATTTGTGTGGAAAACACTGCAGTTTATACTCAAATATTTATTAATCTTCTCAAACTTGTACTTTTGCAACGTGAACAAACTGCTGGGGTAGAAATTTCAGTCTCTTAATTTTGTATTCACATAGGTCAGTCCTAAAATGCCCTCTGCTGGGCACTGGCAGCAGCCAGGAAAGCAAGAACATTTAAGGTTGGGAAAACTGATATCTATGATTTAAATAATCCAGCAGAGCATATAAATTTTGAAGGAATGTCTTATTAAAGTCATTTAAAGATTAAGACTGTGTAATATGGAACAATTTAAAGGGGAAAAATATCTCCTTCTAGTTAGATATGTTTCTAATGAAAAAAATAGCCTAGTACTTGGGTTTAAACCACATTTTGTTGACATCATTTCTTTTTTCCCCCACTTCTGGACACAAACAGCAGTATGTTACAGAAAGTAATAGGTAATTGGGGGGAAACAAAAGATAAATTAAAACACACTGATATTCTAAAATTGTAGATCTAAGGGAAGCCACATTTGTTACATAAAATTTGAGCTAAGGGAGAGTAGAGAGTTTCATCACTGATGTTCACAGATCTGTTAGAGCTTCTTTCCCCTACCCAATGTGATGATAATATATGAGTAGGAGGGGGAGATCTCAATTGCTTTATGTTATTAAACATAATCTGATGGATAAATGGCTCCAGAGAGTAAAAGATAGTAATGTGATCAGGTGAATTAATTGTGGCTCTGGAATATATCTGTAGGGATAGTATCCTGCTTAGTAAAAGGTAAACTAAGAGTTATCCTACTTGGGGTTTATCTTGGCATTGACAGCTGTAAAATAGTTTGATTGAATGTAAATCCTCATAATGTTACTGAACTGGTATTCTAATAATATCAGCTTGTCACTAATATGTTGTGTGATAACCTTGTCCAGTGCTGTATATATAGGACCCAAGCCTCCACACATTACTTCAGTGTACTAATCAAAATTGGAACACTTTGTGTTTTGTATAATTTGGTGTGTGAAATCTGATTGAACTGCTTAATAAGATTCTACAAGAAATATTGTTATATTTGCATTGTCTTTCTTTAACTTATTAAACTTACTTATCGAGTAACTTATTTCAAATCTCTTCAGATACAAGTCCTTGACTACTGTATACTTGCTTGGAACCTGGGGTTTTTCCTTTTTCTGGAGCCTAAATATATCTTTTTAATGAGGAAAAAAGCAACCATGAAGGTAAATGAAAATAGATTTGTAATTTGGAGCTATTAATTCTTCATGATTAATATGAACTATATTAGGAATTACGTATGTATTACATGCATGTTATTTCTGTGCAGCAAATTGACTAACAGAATTTTACATCCTGGCTTCTGATTCTTATCAGGGTCAGAAACATTTTATTTGTTCAGATGGACATGGATTAATAATAAAGACATTTTAATTAAAATGAGTTAAAATTTTAGTGTGTTAGTTTAACTGCAATTTTGCAATATATATTGATCATCCATCTGAAAATTTCAATGTATTTCCTGTAAAAGTACTCACAATAAAGTGCCACAGTTTAATTGAAAAGTAGCAGCACAACTGAAAAAAGAGTGCTGTCTAAATTATTAAACAGGCCAGACCCACTGATATACTAAGCCTTTTTGTGAAACTAGCAGGACTCTCCTGTGCAAAGTACTTACATTGCCTTTTCCTAAATTTTGAAATCTTTGTTAAAAAATATTTTTGTCTTGTCACCATGTTACATGATACCATTTGTTATCTTGTTTGTTACAATATGCTACTTCACGTTAGAAAAATGAAAGAAAAATAATTATTTTTATAAAGCAAGCAAGGAGGAAAATGAAAGCTTTCTCCACAGCTGAAACAGAACAACCTGTAGGGCAGAAAGATGCAAAGGCACATGTCAAATTTATGTGACAGGAACAGTTTTAAAAGGCCTTAAGGTTGTTTTTGGTATTTTTTCCTCCTTTTTGTATTTTTATACCAGCCCTCAGTCTACCCTATACCTCATAATGACTGCTTTTCTTTTGACAAGAAAACAAGAACTGGCAAACTTATGTTAAGAACTGGCAAACTTATGTTAGGTAATATCTGGCTTTTTGACAGGATGATAGTGAGTTCTGTTGTCTTATAAGCAATAATCAGGAAAAAACCCTATAACCCTATACCCATTATGAATAAAGAGTATACTTTTTGACCTGATGTCTGAGATTTAGAAAACATCTGATATTGTGATATTTGTAGTAATATTACAGTGGCTGCCAGGACATCTTTAAATCACTGCCAGTTAAAATTTAGTGGGAATAAAAGGCAAAGCTAAGAAAAACTTCCCCTTACCCTTCCCAAGTTCTCAGAAGCTTCAACTTGCAATTTTTCCACCTCCTCCTGTCTCAGCAGCATGACGGCTGGGAAATGGGGTTGTGGCCAGTTCCTAATGCTTCATTGCTGCTGCTCATTTCTCCTCACAGTCTTCATCTGCTGCTGCATTGGGTCAGTTCCATAGCATATAGTCCTTCATGAGCTTCTTCAGCCTGGGTACTTCGCTTGGATTAGAGTTCTTCAAGATCTGCTCCATCATGGGTCCTCTCTCTGGGGTGCAGTTCTTCACAAGTGGTCTGCTTCAGAGTGGGTCCACCATGAGCCACAGGTCTTGCCAGAGAAACTGCTTCTGTATGGACTTTCTCCACAGGCTGCAGCTTTCTTCAGGTACATCAGTGTTCTCTGGCATGGGGTTTTTCCAGAGCTGCAGGTGGATCTCTGCTCCATCTTGGGCCTCCCTGGGCTGCAAGGGCACAGCTGCCTCACCATGGGCTGCACCATGGGCTGCAGGGGAATCTCAGCTCCAGCACCTCCTGCCTCTCCTTCTCCACTGACCTGGATGTCTGCAGGGTGTTCCTCTCACTGTTCCTCACTCCTGTTATCCCAGCTCTTGCACAGCAGTTTTTACCCTTTCTTAAGTATGTTGTCACAGATGTGCCACCAACATCACTGGAAAGATGTTGAGTTGGCTGGAACTGGCTCTGTCAGATATTTGGGCATCTCCTGCTGTCTCTTCACAGCTTCCACTCCTGCAGTTCCTCCACAACCAAAACCTTTCCATAAACCCAGTGCATATTGCATCTTCTCTAAAGGAAGAGGAATAGTGAAATTACATCTAAATGTTTATACAGAGCCATGGCATACTTCTTCAATATGTATTGTTTTAAGAAGGTGCTACAATTTTATCCTCAGAAATACTCTTTCTAATGAAGATCATATTGCCTGTTTTTCACTGAAAAAAGCATATGCATCGCATAG
Source organism: Regulus satrapa (assembly GCA_013396955.1). Lineage (NCBI taxonomy): Eukaryota > Metazoa > Chordata > Aves > Passeriformes > Regulidae > Regulus > Regulus satrapa. The sequence goes on along the minus strand of VWZN01000253.1, from coordinate 91,152 downwards.
ATAAGACTAAGTATGATTTTTTGTGTAGCTGAAAATAATTGATTTTACCACTTTATCTCCCACATAAAAATTCCTATTTTTGCAACTCTTTTCATATATATATATACACACACACGTAGTTTTTCTTCAAAGCTGAGTTAGAGCTGTTTTCACTTGAAATGTTGAATGTTTTGGAATCTTCCTTAACTAGGACTCCAATCCAGGTGAACAGAGGAACTACTCTGTGATTGCACACCCATTCCCCCTGCTCAAATGACTTTAGGAACTTTTCTGTATTTCAATAACATATTATGCTAAAATTCTGCCCTGTCAATATGTAATGAGAAGATCTTTTACAGGAGAGACATGCCTTATTGGGATGCATATAATCCCTGTGGATAATGGCCATGGCCTCTTGTGCCATACAAGAAAAGTTCTAACCCCTAGCTGTCATGATCTTTTGCTCTCTTTATTTTTAACTTTAATTGAAAACTCTCATATTAGTGTCAGCCATATGGACTTGTTTAGCAAGTCCCTGTCCTTTTGCAAAGAAAAGGTCTGTTAATATTTTTATCAACTTTGTTTGCTTGTTTGAACTTTAGGAAACAAGGACTGTAAAAGTAGGAAATCCTCCTTATTATTTTCAGTAGTGTTTGTGTCTGGAAAGGGAAATCCACTTTTTTTCCTTTAAGGGATTTAAATCTGTTACTGGCAGCTGATTTATTTTCTTAATGTTGTTTATTTTTTTCATATAACTTATATATTTTTGTTTAATACATTGGAATCCTTCCTCATCCTTATGTGACACATGTAATAAAACATTTTTGTCTCTGTTTACCTTCTTTTTTTCTATCAAAGTTGGTTCCCTTCCCTTGGATAGACATTCTTCAGTGGAAGCGTAAAAGCAACGCATAGTTCTTCCATTGCATCTGTCTTTTGCCAGTTTGGAGACCTAGATATCTAATTTTCAACTTGATTTATAAGCTACTCAGCTGGTAGTGAATTTATGGGCTGGGCATTACTGCTTTTAGACAATGTATTCTTGGATTTGTCTTGCAAGGTTCACATTTTCAGAAATAGTGCCCTTTTTTTTCCTAAATCCTTCATGTTGCAAAGAAAGTTAACACTTCCTTCCTGAAGCAAGATCTTTAGGGAGAAATTAATCTTGTGCTGTCAGTGAAAGTACAAGGGATCAGGATCAATACTCTGATACTTTGTTTTATTTTTTTTATGTTTCTGCTCTTTTCCTCCCAATTTTTATGCCTGAGAAAAGACCTTACATATGAAAGATCTCTGACATTTTTCCCCATGTCTATTATTAGCAATGAGTTTTTCTTCCTTAAAATTAGCTTTTAGTTTTGAGTTTGGTTTTTTTTCTGATGTAGCCAAGATTTTGTTTGCTTTCCTGATTTATGACCTAATTTGTTCATACCAATTTGCTAATAAAATGCTGGGCTTAGTGCTGTCTATTTGCAATCCTTTCTTTGGTGTATGGGGAGACTAGAGTTGATGTTTTCCTCTCTCCATTGCTGGAATATCTGACATAAATGTATCAGTAGATTAGTGGATACTTCAGTGTCAATTAAAGAAGAGTATCTCTCTTATATTTTTTTCTTTTTCTTTTCTTTTCTTTTCTTTTCTTTTCTTTTCTTTTCTTTTCTTTTCTTTTCTTTTCTTTTCTTTTCTTTTCTTTTCTTTTTTTCCCCCTAGAAACAGCAAGTTATTGTTTTCAAAACTTCTGAACACAAGTCAGCCAAACAAGATTTTATTTAAGTATAAATTCTCTAGATAAATCCCATTATATCTGGAGCAAATTAAGGAATTTGCTAATTAGCTGTTAATGAGTGACAAATGTTCTCTGCCAGCATATATATCCTCTGTTTTGATAGTTTAGGGAGCCCACTGGAACAAGTTGTTCACACTAAACTATGTCACTGCTGAATAGTAATTTTAATGCAGCTAAGCTTGTTGAAGATTTCCAGGTTATTATTTTCCTGTAACAATGTATCTGGGTTTTATGATTAGGATTTTTTGTTAGAAGTGAAAATTTTGAAATATTTAGAAAAAAGAAAAAGTGGAGGTGTCCATTAAGAAAGTTACGGCACAATAATATTTTGGGTTTTCATTTGAAATTATTTTATTTATTGAATTACATGTACAAATAATTGATCATAAAATGCTTTCATTTTCCTGCTAGAAAATGATTTTACCAAATTAAATACAGGAAATGCTATGGAGAAATGTAATTGCAATTATTTTATTATTTTCATTCTTTTTCTCCTTTTCTCTTTGAAATATTATTATTGCATAACATGATCTCTGCATCCCAGTCTGAACTAATTAAGAATTTATCAGGTCTCACTCCTATATAATCAAAATAACTGGTAGGAAAATTGCTATTATAATGATCAAGAATTGTGGAAATACAAACCAAGAACAAGCTTGCTTCTCAATTTAAAATAAAATTTTTGCATCTCAGATGTATTTGGGAACATTTTCAATACACTCAAATTAAGCAGTTACAGAAAAGAAAAAGGATTTCCCTCTGGGTCTTCTAGCAGTGTTCTAATCTGTATTCTGTATATTGGACAAAGCTGGATAAATGTGGAAGTGGAAAGTTCCTCTGGTGCTAATGTCCTCCTAGGCACAGGGAAAACTGTCTCTTAAAAGATGTAAATTAAAATGTATAATATGCTTTTATCTGCCTCCTCTTTTTGTGCAGGATTAATAATTTCTAACAATGTTACCTCATTTCAAATGATAATTATTGTAGGGACTGTCAATACTGTGCACTACATCAGCTATGGAAGAACCTGAATTAAACTAAGTACTACAGTTCGAGGGGTTTTTTGTTGGATTTGGGGTTGGTTTTTTTTGGTTTTTTTTTTTTTTTGTTGTTTTTTGGTTTTTTTTTTGTTTTTTTAAAATTTATTTTTATCATGGACCAATTCACACAGAAACATAAGCACATGCACTGACTTACCTCCTGGTTGACCCACTTTTCCACAATTTCCAGTTCTTCCTGTACATGAGGAAAGCAAGGAAGGAGGTTTTGCTCACAGACTTTGTGTATACCAGGAACATGTTGATCAACATAGCTAATAATCAGGCACGAAAGAAAACCTATTTTATCACTGCTGACACTAATTTCCCAGTCCAAGGTTCATATTTTCCCTTTCTCTATGAGTTTCTGCAGATGGTTTGGTTTTTTTTTTTTTTTTTTTTCCCAGCTAACAGCATATAAGCTAATGAAAATTCCTGTCTTAGCCTGATAGTTTGCTCTGAGCAACGGGGCAGTCAAATAAACAGGCCCAGCTCTGGAAAACTGACAGACTTGAAATTCATAAGAGCAAGTTTAAGTGGTTCTCTAAAACCATTTTGAAAGCATCATTAATCATGCTGGGCATTGAGCCAGTATAAGCAGCTAGTTACAATTGTATTACTCCTTTTAACAGAGAAGATGAACTTTCCTCGTCTTTCCTCTGCATGGTTCTTTGCTCTTAAAGTACATCCAGCTTCAACTAGAATTCCTTAGCAGGTTAGAAAACAGATTCAGCAGGAGGCTTGCTTCAGTTGTTCCACCCTCCCCTTCATGATCTTTGCTTTCTAATAGTTTTCTTTCATCAGGAATATATCTCTTACTTCAGTTGTAAAACTAATGGTATGTCTTTCTTCTGCTAAGGGATACTCTACACAGTATACAAACAGGCAAAAGGAAAAACAAAGCAGATCTTTAGATTATACACTCCTCTAGCACAGATTACTGAAAGGATATACTGCCTCTACTAAAAATAAATTTGGAAGCATTTCTGTGGACCACCATCATTGTGTTATATTGTTCTGTAAAAATCTCAACATGCAAACTGGCACCAAACACTTACAAAATTAAATTGCCAATAGAAACTTTTTCTGGGGTCTTATTGTTCTTCCCTTGCTCCCCAAACTGGGGGAGGATGACAAGTGTTTTTTCCACCTATAAATTATTGCATTCACTAATTATGCTTATTAGGACTAATTATTTTAATTAGGTAATTTGAAGATGAAAAATGCAGCTCTTTGATTTTATGGAGGTAGCTTTCAAATTTATGCATGTGGGTTTAGAGGCCTTTCCTTCTCAAGGATTTGCACATGGCAATAGTCAGGAAGGTTATATGTTGTCCTTGAGTGCTTTTTTTGGTGCTATTTTCATTCAAAGTAAAGCTAAACTTTGAAAACTTGCATTTGAGTCCATTGATTTAAATAAACTTGGGGATAAACTCAGGAGTTCTCAGAGGACTAGGCATGTCATCTTTATTTCTCTTGGTTCTGGGTCTTAGTGTTATGTGTTTCTTAACATACAGACAACAAAAAGCTGTGTTCAGTTCTGGTCCTGATCCCATCAATTTAATGAAGTTTTCATTTATTTAAAGGGGAAATTTTACAATGGACATTTAATTAGCAAATGAGGCATCTGTATTAATTTCAGCCTTTCCATTAGCAAAGTAAGTTTCTCATATGAAGGTGAGGAAGTATATTTCCGAGTCAAGATAAATGGTTTGTACCTGGAAATGCTTGCCTGCCCATCACAACCCCAATAAGAAAGCCACTGGTGCTCTGTAAGGTATGAATAAAAAAGGTATTAAGCAGAGTCAGCAGTACAAGAAGAGAAAGAAGAGTGTATGTACTCTTTAGGTCCCTTTAGGTGGTGTAGCACTGAATAGATATTTAGCCCCTGTGCAGCACACTGTGCAGACCCCATCCACAGAACACACCCTCCCCTTTGAATCCTTTGAGCTACTCCTTGCTTTCCTACATGGAAAGAGTTCCAGTCAAAATTTTTGCTCTCAGACAGGACAGATGTTTCTGTGGGGCTTGCAGCTGCACAGTTGGATAGAAGCAAGACCAGACAGGGAGTGGAACTGCTGGTATGAAGTAGGAGTTGCCACAGGCTCCTCTGTTGAAACCAGTGGGTTCTGTTTGTCCTGCAGCCAAATTCTGGGCAGCACTGGCCTGAGGGCTCTGCTGGCCCTGCATGTGATCATTCCTTCCGTGTGCATGAAGGCCCAGGGCACTCCCTAACGTATTATTACGTAAGCTTCTATGGAATTGAGTATATATGTGTTGATACCTCTGAACTTACAAGAGACTTTTCTTTCTCTCTGTGTCAGGGACGACAGGAGAAAACAAGCTCCCAACAGGAAACCCCAGGGAAACTGCTTGAATTCCTTATTAAGTCCACAAGCAATTTTTGGGTAAATAAGTCTAAGTAAGTGTTCTTATATCATCTATTCAAATACAGGGTGATTTGTAAAGTTAAAGACTGCTAATAAGTTGGTATTGCAGAGCTGGTAAAACACATCATATATCACCAATTGTGGTATAGCTCCTGTGGCACGAATGCAATTGTGTTATTTTACATCTCAAAAGCAAAAGGGAAAGAACAAGTCAGAGAGAACAGCTAAAATACAGGGGAAAATGTACTTAGAGCTGCTTATTGCATTTTCATTTTTTGCTGGCTTTTGACATTGTAGCAATGGCGACTCCTTCTTTGCCCTCCAATAGCAAAGCATCAGAAGTGAAATTGTGATAATTCATGAAAAACAGTGTGTACAAACATACAATGTAGAGTAAATGGGATATTTAGTAAATAAGTAGTAGAATGAAAAAATAGCGGTTCCATGAACATTTCCCATTTCAGAAAGAGTGTGGCTGAACACTCTGAAGATGCACTTCAATTGGTGAAGTACATTCCATTAGCTGTTTCTTCTCTAATAAAAACACATGCAGTTTTTATATCTATCTATCTATCTATCTATCTATCTATCTATCTATCTATCTATCTATCTAATCTATCATCACAGTTTATGCTATGATGAGAACCTCTCACCAGTCCCTTCTAATACTGTGAGGTTCCCTCTAAACTGTATTCTCTCAATTCTCATTAAAATTTGTGTGGGCACAAGATGTTCTTTATTGTATAAAAATAACCCATTCTCTCTCTCCATTGTTTCCCTCATGCAGAAGCAAGAGGTTAGTGCAGGGCATTAATGCTTTGTTTTATTCTCCATACTACTCAGTGCAAGTAAATTTCATCAACTTGTGATCAGTTCTTCATAGAGTTCTGTATTGTGCTGCATAAACCCAAAGACAAAAGCAAGGCCACTGGTAAGTAGTCCAAATGTTTCTCTGCACTGGATGTGGAAAGAGTGAATGCTTTCTTTTTTCTCCCCTTTGTGCTCTATATAGTACCTAAATAAATAATTATTTTTTCCTTTTCATTTCTGGAGTACTCAATATATTTGAGTACTGATCAATAAAAAAGGATCTTTCTAAAAGCTCTATATACAAAAAATAGGACTGGATAGTTCTTTTTTATTTTTGCTATAGGAAATTGCTGTGCTGTAATGATGCTACATTACAGTATGAGAAAACATACCCAAATTAAACAATTGTGCATGCCTTGTAGAGATTTTCCTGAGCAGAACACAGGAGTAATAAACCTTTCATAATTAATACTAATTATTTTGCATGAATACTTTCTAGCAGACATGAGTGCTACTAAAATGTAGTTGAAAACAGAGGGGCACTACAAAGAGTAGAAGATCTTAAAATGGAGTAGTCTTCTATGCCTATACTTGGCTTTATGGAAAAAAAGAACTGATAACGTTCAAGATTAAACAAAAAATAAAAGAATGAAAAAGGCATAAACTGAAAATATATTTAGACTTTAAATCTGTACAGAAGGAAGGTTTAGACTTGATCTGGATTTCTATGTTTTGTGTTCAGACATCTTCAAATACCCAATAATCCAGCCATTTCCAATCATAATATTTAGAGGGCTTCAGTGCTAGCAGTGCAGAGATCTACCTCAGCCAGCCTTAAATATTCAAAAGATTATGTTTAAGTCTGCACTTGTCACCCTAGTTGCTTTTCCAGTCAGTAAAAACAAAGAGATGCTTTCAGAGAATGTCTCATGGGGTCTGTGGAGACCAGAGAGAAGTGACTTACATGAGGTGTCAGTCACCCTCGGGAAGCAACTGTTTCTTTCAGTGGCCTACAGAAGGAACCTGCCAAGACTAGTTGGGATTTAAACCTTGATGTCAAAATGAATGGATCTCTTTTCCCATTGCCTGTCACTGCTTGAGCGTGATGTTGATGCCTTCTGTGTAGTTCACACTCTATTTAGAAACAGATCTTGACACAGACAAGGGGAAGGAGATAATGATTCCCCTTAGTTTAACAAACTCGTGCTAACTAAAATATCAGTTGCTTCATATTAAATTCTGGATTACAACCCTGAAAAGTTGAAGTCATGGTGAAATTAATGAGCTGCAAGGAGAAAAAAATCTGTGTATCCTATTAACTAATTGCAGAACAACATACTTTTTT
>VWZN01000253.1:62524-81913 GCA_013396955.1 Regulus satrapa | reverse complement strand
TACATTTCTGTAACCTCTCTCTCTCTCTCTCTCTCTCTCTCTCTCTCTCTCTTTCTCTCTTCTTCTGGGCTGTAGTGCAACTCTGCTTTTGAGAATCCCCACCCTTGGCCTGCTGGCCATGTTACTTTTTATGCCCAGGATATGGTTGGCTTTGTGTCAGCTTGAGTCCAGCTGGAGAATATCACTTGCTCTTCCCTCATCCACAAATGCTGTAACCCCTGTTCATTGTAAAAGAACAACAAGTATGTCAGACACAGTATCCCCATGGAGAAGTTGTGTTGGCTGTCACCAATCCACATGATTTCCTGTGTGCCTTTGAATTGTTTCCAGGAAGATCTGCTCCATCACCTTTCTGGGAACCATGGTGAGACTGACTGGATTGTAATTCCCTGGGTCTTTTGGTTTTTACCCTTTTCAAAAATGGGGGTTACATTTCCCCTTTTAAAAATGTGATTTTGATAAAGGCTTTTCTCTCTTGGCCAACAGCATTTTAGAAACTCCATTTCACAAGTATTTTCCATTTAACTTGTTCCTATTTCAGATTAGACAACCCTGATGGTGAAACAAATGAAAATGACAACATTCTATAAGACTGCATCCTTATGAGATACATAGGTTTCTATTTTGTGGTGCTAAAATGTTCATATTAGCTAGGTAGTTTTATTGCTCTGTTCTTGTGGACATATGAATCAATAAGGAGAGCACTTATAAAAGTCCTTCAAAGTAAGATCATAAAGTGGTGGATAGCTAGTTTTGGCATTTCATTTATTTAATTATAAACTTTTAATGGTTTATGTTAGTTTAACTTATTTTGAAAAATATATGTTGCACTCATCTTCCTCTTTGTTAGTGTAGGTTAGTGATCGGATTGTGTGGAGAATGGAAATAAGCCTATTTAACAATTTTTTAAGAAGAAATATGACTAAAAAAGACTAACCATGTAACATTTGCATTTGAACACAAACAAATAAAGATAAAGCTGGAAATGTTTGTGGGGAAAAAAGTGGTCCATCTATTCTATAATAAATTATATCCTTCCTTGAAGTAACCCCCCTTTGTCCCTCCGCAAATACTCCCTGCTAGCTATATGAGGGGAGGGTAAGGAGAGTTCCTTCACGACCTAGGATGAAAGACCAAAGGGCTGCTTCTCCTCCGGGATGTGTAGGGTGTTTATTAAGGCTGGGATCCGGGAGGAAAAGAGACACAGGGAAGGTTTTCCCGGGTATTTCAAACCTTGGGAGAGGGGCGGGGAGACATATAACACCAACCAATGGGATAACACTCCAGGGACAGGGAGGGGAAAGAAAGGCACGTCACACATGGAGGGAGGGATTACAGAGAAACCAGGGGTCATTAGATATGCACCACTACACTTCCTGAGAAATTTTGCTATCTGCAGCAATTAGATGGGTTAATCACTTCTGATCTAGGGGCATCTACTGACATGATTAATTTAACTGTGTGCTAGCAGTGCTAGAAAAGACACCATAAATAAATATCTGCATTCTGAGTGGTGTTGACTTAGGATGTTTACGATTTTAATCAATTTGTGGTTTGCTTCCTAATTGTGTTTTGCATATTAAGTACTGTAATTACTTGCTGAAGTAGCTAGCTGAACTTTAGGAAAACTAACATATGCAGTGTCTAATGTGTGTGACTGTCTTGAAGACTTAATTTTCTAGAGAATTATCTAGAGATGTAAAAGTAGATTATATTTAAATTTTGAAAGAATAATAATATGTGTGCTTTCCAAACAAGTGTTCTTGCTTATGAAAAGGTAGGACAGTGTGGAATGAGGAACCATTACTCAATGTGTTGCAAATGTGCTCCTTCTAGGAAGGCTTCTCAAATCTACCTGTGCTGGAAGAGTGTTGAAAAGACTTTGTATTGCATCTTGTGTTTCTAATTGATTCATACTGGGTGTCAGGAAGCCAAGTCTGAGGTTACAGTACGAGTCCTCTTGACAAAGAAATAAGAAAGACAGCTCTCATCAGAGATCCTTAAAGTAGTACAAGGTCCTCATCAGGGGCAGAGCTTGAAATTTTTGTTTACATGGTTTGAAAGCTTTGCTTAAGCACTAAACAGACCTGATTCCTTTTTTCTGTTCAGCAGAGTCTGATACTATTGAAGAAAGAAATTTGAACAACTAAATTGCCAAGACATAAGACAGTAGTCTCCAACATTCAGGTTTCTTGGATGGAACTCTAATTACCACTGACAAAAATATGGATCTAGGTAATTTGTTTTATGAGAAATATAGGTTTTTAAAATAATAGTTTTTTAAATACAAAAATATTAATTGTAGGTGAAATGGGAATAATTGATGCAAAATCCCCAACTAACTAATACTTGTAATTAAAGAACTCTACTAATTACTACCAACAGCTGAACAATAAGCCTGCTTGATCTGCAGAAAATAAGCCTTCAAAATCTTTTTCCTTTCAAAAATGCCTTCTTCCTCAAAGGCAGATAAGCCTCAGATCTCTGAGCATAGCCTACAGACAGAATGGGTTCCTAAAACTTGTCTTGCTATGCATATAACTGCCCACTGTATGGTTGAGGAAACAATTCTATCATATTTAACATTATAATATCTAGAGACAAAACTGAGGATTATCAATATTACTAATGCCTGATTTGGCCCTGATTAATGCAAATATCTTGAGATGGAATAAATCAGCAAATTCATTGAAATCATTGGTCAGTATCTGATCTTCATCCTTTAAATTTTTCCATTATGCTATTACCTAATTATTTTGTGGTTGGTGTCCTAGTGGATGGAAAAATTTCTTGGTAGCTTGCCTGGACCTAATTTTATTTATACAGTAGTCCAGATACAATCTGTTATTTTGATTAAGTTAGCAAAATATGTAAAGATCAAATAATTTTTCTCAATCTGCAGTCATGTTCCATTAAAGGTTAAGGGAATCAGAACCCATGCAAAGATTACTACCAAGATATTTACTCTCACAGTGAAAATACCTGCAGTGCACAGACTAACAGTACACTACGACAAAGCAGAAATAGAACTGACCTTTTTATTAGCATTGTCAAGGGTAACGTATCCAAACAATCACAGCAGGAACCTAAAGGATCATGATTGCATTATAGGGGAATTCAAATATTATGGTCCAATTCCCTACAACATGAAGATAGTCATTATAGAATGAATAATTTTCCTTTTTTCCTTTTTAAGCTCTCTCTTTAAAGGCTGTCTTTCCCCTAGCAGCCTACCAGCTTCTGAACTCTAAAATTTAATTTATCCTTTACAGAAAGTTTGTATTTCCTGCTTTTCCAATACTTATCAGAATGAGTAGTTTACCCCAAATCAGGCTTGGTTAGCATTATTTTCCTATGTTTAATTAGATGAAAATTACTTTTTTTTCAAATATTGCAGCTTTCAAACATTCTTTAAACTGTGGTTTAGATCTTCCTTCAGGGTCACTTTTAATGGCATAAACATCAAATTAGCCAAATATCTTTACCACATACTTTAGATTTAAGTATTTTGGGAAGGATGCCAGTGTGTGCCAGACCTGTTTGCAAGCATGCATTTCTTGTATTTAAGTAAATGTGTTTTTTGACTGGCTTATAAACAATTTTTTCAAATATCTGAATATATTCACTATTCTAAGATTATATAGATTTGGAAATATAGTCCTACTTCTTGCTTCTTGCATGTATAGAGTGATTAATAAAATGCATGAAGAAATAATGAAAGTCAAAATGACTGCCTTCTGGTATTTTAACCTCTCTTTTCTCCATTATGAAAGGATGATAGTTAAATAGACAATATTCCCAGAAATGCTGCAAACTGTTTCCTCCTGCTTTACATTCCTCCCCTTTTTAGACTTCAATTGGATCAAAACTGGTTATCTTAAAAAAACAAAATTTAAAAAAAAATCAGTAATTCAATTAGCAAATGGATTATGTTTTTAAGTGGTTGGGTTTTTATTTGGTTTTGCTTATTTTTTATCCCAGGAAATGAAATACTTTACATGGTGCAGAGAAATTTCTGGAAAACAGATGTGGGGCCTAGAGTGGTAATCCAGGGGGAAAAAAAAAAGTACGTGTAAAGAGCTGCCTCAGGATCATGCCTGTATTACCTGTTGAGATGTAACCCAGGTTTTATTTCCATAACTCTGGTCTCCACTGTTTTAGAAGTGTTTTTCCACATCTATGCTATGGATTTCATGATTTTCTTTGGGCTTGAGGACTGTGATCTCTTGTGAGTAATAACTGATTGCACATAGATGTGTGATTGTGTGGCTTCATCATTATAATTTCAGTGAACTCTGCCATCTAGTTATGTAGGCAAGCATAATTTATTTCAAAATTATTGCTGAAAATATTTTATAGAATTTGGATAAACACAGTGCAACTTCTGCTCTACCAAAAATTCATTTCAAATAGCATTTCAAATAGTTTTTGAAGCATAGCACTTTTCAATATATATATATATATATATAATCTGTGTTTTAATAACATAGTGTTTATCAGTGCTCTAAATATTCTGAATTATTTTGTTTTTTAAGCAGGATAGTGTATACTAAGTCAAATAATTTCTAAATGTCTGTTAGGTTGTATAAAAACACATTTATGAATCACCCTTGTAAGCACACCTATGAATGAAATCAGTTTTGCTTTTTGCGTTCTTTCTTCTGGAAAATCTTGCTGATTGGCATTAGAGACATCTTTGATCTTCAGTGATTTCTAAATCTGATTTCCATAAAGTTGCTAGGCTTGGAAGAAGATCTTGTTTTTTGCTATTTAGGTTATCCTGTTCACCTTCTTCTTGATGTTTGCTAACATCAAGAGAGATTTGTATTTTTAAACATGCCAAGAATTCATTGGTTTAATAAAACACCGTGTTTTCAACACTTTCCAGACTTGAACAACTATAAATATTAAGAAAAATAATAGAAAACAGCTGATTTAAGCTGATTATCCCTAATGTATGCATTTAACAACATACTTGGGTTGAATTTGAATCTGAATGTTCTTTTTATGTTATTATTTACTTTTTTTTATCTTCATGAAGGCTCATACAGTGGTTTGGTTTGAAATGGATATTTACAGATCATCTAGTTCCAATCCTCTCCCACCATGTACAGGGATATTTTTCACTAAATGAGACTGTTCAGAGCCCCATTCAACCTAACCTTGAACACTTCCAGGGACGGGGCAGCCACAAATTCTCTGGGCGATCTTTCCCCATGCCTCACAGTGCCTAATGAATCTTTAGGTCAAATATAGACTGTCCTCTTTCAGTTGAAACCATTGCCTTCAGTAGCACTATTTGCTGTTCCTGGCCCTTGGTAAAAAATCTCCTTCAAGATCTCTTGTAGTGCATTTAGGTACTGAAAGGCCACAGTAATGTCTCCCTGGAGCCTTCTCTTCTCCAGGCTGACAAAAACAACTCTCTGAGCCTGTCTTCATAGGAGAGGTGCTCCAGCTCTCTGATCATCTTCATGTCCCATCTCTGTACATTCTCCAATAGGTCCATGCCCTTCTTGTATTGAGGTGCCAAGGACAGCACTCGGATAGGGTCTTATGGGGGCAGACTAGCAGAGCAGAATCTCCTCCCTTGACCTGCTGGTCACATCTCTTTTGATACAGCCCAGGAGGTGGTTGGTTGAATATTTGTACAATAGGAGCAGATTGCTGGCTCATGTCCAATTTTTCATTTACCAAAAGTAAACTGGAGTCTGTCTCTGCAGGGCTGCTCTCAATCCATTCATTCTCCAGACTGTGTTCATATTGTGGATTTCCCCCACCCATGCAGAGGAGCTTGCAGTCTTTCTGCACTTCACTGATGCCTTAAGTTTTAACTTTCATATTTTCCAGATTCTGTACTGCATTAGTACTATAACTCTGAACTTCACACAAAGAGTTAGAAAGTTCTCCTCACAGTTCAGTTGGATAAAACAATCCTTTTCCAGGAGATCCAAATCCTTTTCTGAGAACCAAGGACACCATTGCAGCTTCAAGCCCAAGAAAACATAAACAGCAGCTAATTGAGGAGAGCAATCTGGGAAGATGGGACTTCATAACCTGAAGCTGTAATTGGACAATTAACCCCAAAATGTAAATGAACCAAAACTTACAAAAATGTGAAAACTCATGACTTGGAGTCCATCTTGGGTGGAGTAATGGCAGGGCTCTTGTACTGCCCAAGGTGTATCCTTTGAAGGCATTTTAATAAATACCTTTATTATTATATTACCTATATTAATATTATTTATTTAAAAATACTTTATTCCTTTAACACTATCTAGCCTCTGTTCCAGGTAGCTTATCAAGGCATCATGAAAAGTTTCACCCAAGCCCACATCTCAAGTCTGTCATGCCTCTGGATGGCATGCCTTTCCTCTGGTATGTTTACCACATCAAACAACCTTGCTGAGAGTGTAAGCAAATGTAATAATGGATATATTCTATAATTAAAATATCATATTAAAAAAAAAAAAAAAGCTTTAAAATTTTTCTCTCCCCAACCATAACATTATATCTCTTTATTTTTCTCCTTAATATGTTTTAAATTGCTGCAATTAATGTTTTCATAATTGTTCAGACTGTGAAGATTCTTCAGAAAAACAACTATTATCTAAATATTTTTCTCAAAACATTATTTTAAACCTGTTCAGTAAACATTTTTACTTCTTGAGTTTAATCCATTTATCAGGGATATTACAATGGCCAACATCCTTTCCTTATCAGACTTTATGCAAATCAAGTCCAAAGTATAAAATTAAAGTTATATGAAACCTTGATTTTAGTTCTGATCAATCACTTAATTTGATTACAGTTCTGTAATTATAGAAGGCCTCCCATTTTCTAGGCTAAAGTAAAAATATTATCCTTGAATCTATAAATTCAAGCCTGAATGAATGGTACTCTTCATCAAAACGTAAATACCAGTGAGTGTAAATGTTCATTATCTGGTTTGATTTTAAGTAACTTGAGAACACGCCATGTCCTCTTCTCCCTTTAGACTGAGTGATTTGCCCCAGTGTTATATGATGGCATTATTCAGCAAACTCAATGTAACTTCAAATTTTTAGGGAAATACAAACTGCCCCTAAAATACCAGAATAAAACGCTAGGTTTTATCTTGGATTTACTTTTGCCTCATCTGAATGATTTTATTCAACTTTATAATGAGATTTATCCTGCTCTTATTTTTCAATCAAGTAGTTGAATAGCATAAAGTGGCTGTTATCACAAAAATGCAAACTTAAGAATTTGGTAAGAAATGTATGGTAATTATTTTGTTACAGTAACAGAAACTTGAATTTTAGGATTCATTATTTTTCAAGATTTTTAGGTGATACCATGATTTAATGGTGAATTTTGGTTAAATAGCTTCATTGATTTAATAAATATGAAGTAAGACCTGTACCAAGTTGGCTTATTTTATACTAAGCTGACATTTTGTATTTGGGGATGAAAGATGGAACTTTTAAAGTCTCCATAGATAAATGGCAGAGAAAGAGAATAAGAAACTAATAATTTATTTTGCTTTGCTCTTAATCTGACAAGTAACACCTGACAGCTTCCTCAAGGATGTACTTGAAGCAAGGAAAGTTTATATTATATCAGGTGCTGCACATAAAAATAATTGGTGAAATCTCTTTTAGTTTTATAGTTACACTTTGTTGCACATAAGGAAACAAACCAATTTTAATTGCATTAATTAGCATGTCTCTATTCCTACTGTATTTTATTTTTCTAATGGGCTGACATATTTATCACTTAATTAAAAGGATGAGATTGTTGCATAAAATAAGGAAAATCAATGATTGATTCAGACAATTCTAGGCTTCTAGATTCTAGGATTCTAGATTCTAGGCTTCTGCTAGATACAAGATTTTATAATGTTAGCTTCAATCTATCTCTGGTAGCTGAGGAGTATGCCCAGTCAACATTGTCTAATCTTTACTGAGTTAGAAAGAAATTTAGATACATTCCTCAGTTTTCCTCTCATCCTGCTTTTCCTTGGGCAACACTGCAGAAGATATTTATGATGGAAAACTTTTTGAAAGAATGGGATTGCTTTTCTACAGCTACAAAGTGAGGATGCAGTGTGTCCTCAGAGAGTGTGGCTGCCCTTTAGAAGGGGCCTTAGCCTGGTGCAGGGAGCAGTCCAGTGCCCTGCAGAGACCTCAGTCCTGTGGCACAGACAGTCTGTCTACACCCCTATTTGCTCTTGGTAGCTTGGGCAAATATCACAGCCTTGTCTTTCTGCCCAGCAGCCCAGTCTGCTGCTTTGTATGCTTGATCTTCTTGGATGAAGGCCATATCATATTTTATCATGTCTGAAGCATAATGAATTGTTGAATAAATCTCTTATTATCACTACATGGCCCAACTCAGGCCCTGTGGAACTGACTGTGTACTACTCACTGAGAGCACAGCTCTGACCCTTGGCGCTTCTTCAGGGAGCAACCTTGCCATTGCTTCCCCTTGCCACCACCATGGACCCAATCCCTCTCTGGGGGACTGACATCTGACACCATGGCATAGTGCTTATGCCAATCAGCACTTTTGACAGAGCTCTGGTAGTCTACTGCATAGAGCAACATCATAAGGAACAAAAATAAAATTTATATTCCATGAAAACATAGTGTCATTCATAGCTGAGGTCCAAACAGAGCAGAAATTGGGTGGTTATCTTTGATATTTGATTACTGATTATTTGACTTCTACGGAATTGTTTTCTTCTATCCCTATGCAACAGGTACAGAAGTGTCCAAAACATAAAGACTGAAAGCTCCTCGCTCCCTTGATGTCACCTCAAATTAAGCCAAATGGAAAGACTACAGGATTTGTTAAAGTTGTGCATTATCTGCTGAGTGGGCCTCATTTTTTCCCTTGGAAATGCACTGGAAAAAATAGTACAATAGTGTGAGAAACAATAAAATTAAGTTATTCTGCTAAAAACCTCCTCTAAAAGCATTTGAAATTATTTAGTGACAGAATTTGGTTTAAAAGCATCAGTTTCTGTTTTACCTGCAGCACTTGCACAATCATTGCTTGTCTGCCTGGATAATAAAAGTAGTGCTAATTGTACTAATTAAGAAGTGAGAATGTGAGTTACTGCCGTTTCTTACTTTTCAGGTCAGAGCAGATGAAATAGGAAAATATATATCCAACAATCTAAGGACAATTTACTCTGAAATAATTCTTTGCAATTTAGGCATTTAATTAAATGCTTTAAAGTTTAATTAAAAAGTTAAATCATTTGTCTATTTCTATGGAAAAACAAAACCAACAAAAACCACAGTGCTTATGTGTTTGGATCAATTACATAACATAAAACACAGTGGGAGCACTATTTTCTGGTCTGATGTTATAGCATTTTTCATGCATAACAGCATAACACATAAAAATGTATTCATGGTACTAGAAACAAATAGATATATTGTTCTATTAAGCACAGTGTGAGAGTAAGTTTTAATCTAAAAAGGTTTTTTTTTCCTTCTTTTTTATTTTTTATGATGGTACAAAGGCAAAAAGCCTCTTTTAACAGAGTGAAAATAATGAGGAGTAAAAGCTAAGTAATTTCTATTATAGTTTTAACTTTAGAAACAACAACCTGTTGCATTTATATACTGGTAATAGACTCTCAGACAAACACCAGAGAAAAATACTGAAGAATGAGTAATCAGTGTGAATTTTTTAATCAGCATTTGATGTCATATTCTAAAAAATATTGAGTAGTAGGATTTAAAATTCAGAAACGTGATTTAATCTCATAACGTAAGCCTACAATTTCCAAAGGGCTGGCAAATAGAATTACAGACTTGTGATTAACTCAGAAATTCAGAAAAGCTGAGAACAAATGAAGCTGGGAGTAGAAGTAAATAAATTATGCCTAGAAGTAACAACATGTCTATTCAACATTCCCCTTTGGAAATAAGAGAAACTGCTATATATAATTTAAAATAATTCTGTTTTTAAGTCATATCAGTAAGACCAAAGTTCTTAGACACTTTGTTTTTTTCTTGTCAGTGGGGAAATGTTCAGTTGTATAGATGCCTTTTGAGTTATCTCCCAAGTGATATCAAATTTGTAATGTAAGTTAACTCTTTTAATCTACTCAGACTTGCATTCTCTTGAGACAATTCTTCTCAACGTGTGGCCAGTCCAAATGTTAGACACACACTGCAATAGATCCATGCACAACTGCATGGTGAACTCATTGCAAATAATGCAAATTTACTGGACTGCATTAGAAAAAGACAAGTTCAGCCAGCTGAAAAATGTTAGCCCCCATACAGTTATCCCAAATTCCAAGTCCACTTATGGTCTCATGTTTCAAAAGGGACATGGAGAAACTGAAGAGGTTCAGCTGAAAGCTGCAGAAGATGACATGGGCCAAGGGCATCACCAGTGAAAAGAGGTTGCAGGATCTGTACCTCTTTACAGTGGTAAAAGGGAGGCTCCAAAGCAATCCTAATAGCTGCCTACAGCTATTGGAAGTATAGCTACAATGCTGACAAACTTTACTTGGTAATGCCAGATGATGTTGCAAATGAAACCAGATATGAGTTCTGGTTTATGAAGTTCACTATAGCTTTGGTGAAAAAAAAAAAAAATCTCAAGGAGATTGATGGAATAGGGGAATAGGTTGCCCATCAGGAGCCTGAGCTCAGTAATGCCACCTGGTCATGGAGATTCTTAACCTGAGGAGTGTAGATAAAAAACACTGACAGAATGCTTAGTCATTGAAAATGTGTGTGTGCTAGGGAGCACTCTGGGAAGGCATCATGGGCATGTCTGCCCCAGTTGTGGTGCCTTCTGTAGTCCTCAATGCCATTGGGCTGTATGCTCCTAGACTTGGCTGCCCTCATGCCATACGCCATTTTAATCAGTACATAGCCTTACTTGCACCTTAAAAAAACATTATTTGATCTCTTGGCACACACTTCACATAATTTCAGACATTTTAAATTGACATGCTCCCACTTAGTCATTCACAACAAAAATGTCTTCTGGTTGCAGGAGCTGCACAAAGAGCTCGGAGGGAACCTGGAGGCAAATGAGATATAGCTGGACTGTACCACTGGCAGGTATGAGATCAGTCCCTGACAATCTTTTGCATCTGATTTTGGCTATTTCCCCAGTTTTTTCTACATGATATTAGAAAGTACTTCATCCACTCCTTGTTCTACTTGAATTACTTGTTGGCTGGCTCCCAGCTGTTGTACTTTAGGACTATTTGACCAAAACCTCATAACTACAAATGACAGCTGTTCCTTGAGCATCTTCAACTCAGTCTAATGTATTATTTAGTGCATTTAATAGATAAATAATGTGATAAAATTCAGAAAGCAAGGCCTTTGCCCAATATGTCTACCTATAGAGTATTACCTTTTACCTTCTTCAAATGACATTATGAAAATCTAGATTTATTAATAAAAAGATCTATTATTAACAACTGTAGAAGCATATGAAAATATTTTCCCATAGGCTTTAATTTTCTGCAGTAATATGTCAAGGCATTATAAATACACTAATTATACAAAAAAAATTATTAAATAATCATAAGGTTGGGAGAAAAAAAGTTCTGTATGGAAGTCTGTGCATTTACATAAGTGGTCTGAATTAGGATTGCTAAAAACAGTGCTATTGATGTTATATGCAAATTTAAAAACATAGATCTTTAACCGCTATAACATTTAGAAATGTAGTTTTTGAGAACATAAAAAATAAGTGCCTTCTACTTTTGTTGGAGACCAGCACAGGTATTTTTCCATAGGTTTTTTTGTTTTGGTTTGGTTTGGTTTTGGTTTGGTTTTTTTGGGTTTTTATTGCTCGGGTTCAGTGTAGAGGAAACATCATATAAATTGCATTGAGTGTGCATTCCTCAACTCGTGAAGCTTATTAGAATGTACTTCAAAAGAATGATAGTCCTATACTAGTGGAAATAAAGGCTTGAGTAATCAGTACTGACGATGACTTTTATATGAAAAAAGGATAGAATCTACTCAGATATTCTTGACTATGAAATGCCATGAATAGACTGTGAAATGTAGGTGCTGTGACAATAGTTCTCTTATCTGAAGGTAGTTGTTAAAATTTGAAACAAGTATTACAATGTGTGAGCTATAAGAATGGGATTGGATTTGTAGAGCAGTATAAAGTGCATATATTTTATAGATGTTAGAAACATGTATGAGGCAAAAATGAATCACCTGTTTAATTTGATCTACTGTCAACATTAAGTTTTTAAAAAAAATATTCTTCTTTTCTGTAAATCTGTAACTAAATGACTGAAGTTCTGTTTTATTATATATCGAATCCTAATTTCTCTGTCTTTTTAAAACAAGTTAATTTTATTAATGAACCTTTGTTGCATTATTCACTTGAAAGGCCTTGATTATTGCACATCAGAATTTCATAACTAAACATCCAGGATATGCACTGTACTCAAATATGAGATGAAATCATTAAGCCTTGAATCTCTAAAAATATATGTAAATCGTAATAAAAGAGTTTTCTTAGTTAGAAATGATTGAACATTGAGGCAGACTTTGATTCTGTTCTGTCACAAAATTCAAAAATTATTTTGCATAGAGTACCCAAGGAAGAGCTGATAATGAAAACAATCAGTATACAGATTATCTTTCTAGGAGTAAAATTTAAGAGAATGTTTCTCAGTCTATCAATCATCTAAAAATAGCCCAAGCTATAAAGTGTTTGGACACAATCATGTGGTATCTTCTGTGGCATTAAGCATTTGTTTGAATGCACAGCAGTACACAGACTATGGTATAGACAAATTTAGTCTAAAGAAGTTTCTGTTGGATGACAGCTAGATAAAAAATTACCACACCTGGGTCTCTGAGTAGGAAAGAGGCTGCCAGTTTTCCTATTCCATATACCAGTTGACTACTCTGGCTATATGCTGGGTACTGAGGGATGGAGGGGAAAAGTTTGGTGTCCCATAAGCACCTCACTGAGCTTCTGGCTAATTCATCAGACATAAGTTTATTTGCTGTTATCATCTGTGTGAAATTTCTGGTATTTCATCACCTCTGGTGATCTGTTGTCCTTATGTTAAGAACAGTAGTCTGAATATATTTCTCCTGCTTCTCCTCCAAATACAGATGCCTTGAACTGGTGCACTGAAAGAAGCCAGAAATATTTGGATATTGTCACTTTAAGTTATTTATTCCAGGCTTGGCCCTAGAATAGTATACCTACTATTCAATAATATGTTGACTGCTCCAAACATAAAATGTGCTTACTAAACTTCAACCACAGAATTCAAGGTCAGCTTCTTAATGGGTGTGCTTTTATTTGATGTAAATGGCAAGCAGTTAATGTAAAACTGCTGTATTAGTGCTGTCATGTCAGGGAGTTACATACTTAGTAGCCCAGACTAAAACACTCCAAATCCAAGACATTTATAATCTGTTTACAATTTTTCTCTTCATTATTATCTTCTGTTACATCTTTACTGCTTGCCTTTGGGAAATGCTTACTTTACCTGTATGCTAACTACCTTCAAAGTTGGAAATTACCTTTAATATTATTTGTCATAAATTCTGGTGAACTCACAACTGGATATGTCCATGTTTGCAATGCTACAGGTGTCCTGTGTGGACCTCTATTACCACCGTAAAGGAAGATCTTCTTGGAGACCTGCTGATCAAATTGTTCATTGTTTCCATGCACAGTTGGGCTGTTTTCCTATCATTTCCTAGGAATGCTACTATCATTTCCTGCACCTGGGCCCTAGGCTTTTCACAGATGAAAGCAGATGTTGAGCTTGGTTGAAAAGTAGATGGCAAATAGAGAGAAACATCTAAGGCAGACTGAATTACCTTCTACTGGTTTTCAGAAAAAAACACTCAAATTCTGTGCATTATCCCTGAAGCAGTTCTCAGTAGAATGAATTGCCCCACTGGGGCAAAGCTATTACATTTTAGTTTGGAAGAGTACTTAAGTTAGAATGAGAGCCATACGAATGATCTTTTTCTAACCAAATCCAATATTTTAAATAACTATTAGCATAGAGTAACATATTTTCCTATTAAAGCAGAAATAAGAAATAACTTCTTTTTGGAAAGAGAAGCTCCTGAGTTTACATGCATCTTGTGAACTGCTTTTTGCTGGTGCTGGTATTTGCTTTTTTTCTGCATTGTGACTCACAGTTAGAATAAATAAATGTTTTGCATGCTGTGTTCTTGATTGTAAACTCAGTTTTCTGATAAAAGGTGATATAGTAGGATAATAATGGTAATGTACCTACACTCTCACACATTCTGTGTAGGGGCAATTAACTATCTACAGAGATGGGCTGTTGAATTGCTGTTCTATGTGACTACTGTATAATCTTGCAAGCTAACATTGCCTTAGCTCAGGTTAACAGCCACAAAACAATCTTCTTAGCCATTGGGTGTTTGTGCATATGTTTGTGCAAACGATGTTTGTGCATGTGACTCAAGCAGTAAAATGGGTTGTGTTATTAAGAGCTGGGACAGCATGAAAGAAAAAATAAAGTGAGTTTCTGAGAATTATAGGACAGACTGTGTGACTTGGGATGTCGCCAAGAGGCCACAAAGGACAGCAGCATGGGTAAGAGCAGAGGAGAGAAACATACCTTCCTTATATCAGTGCTCCCAGCCACAGGCATGCTTTTGTCCTTGCTTATTTTAGTGTTCCCAGTCACTGTCTAATATCTCTAATATTTGATAGGATTAAATAAATAATTAAATTACATGAATTAAAGAGAGATTATCTCAGTTGGATAGAAAATAATGCTAGTGACACCAAGGTCATAGGTTTTGTTCCCATATGGGCTGTTCGCTGAAGAGCTGGACTCAATGATCCTTTTGGGTCTCTTCCAACACAGAATGTGTGATCTTGGGTTCAAACAGGCATTCAAATAAAGAAATTTTGCCATTTGTATGCAGTTCTTGCCTTTGTCATAGAATCATAAAATGATTTGGGTTGAAAGGGACCTTCAAGTTCCTTCCCTCCTGCCATATGCAGGGATGCAACTGACTAGGTCAGTTTGCTCAGAACCCAATACAACCTGGCCTTGAACACTTGCAAGACAAACAGGATCTGCAAAGTTTGGGTGTTCTTATCTTTTGTGCTAGCAACACTATTTTCAAAGTCAGCAGCACTTGCTTTTAATTTGTTACAAGCACAGAAATTTTTCTTATACTCCAGATTTTCAGGAGGCAAATACAACTGCAATGGTTTTATGATCAAATTAAATGGGGAGTGAGAAAAGATGTAACTGAAGTTACTAAGAAAAAAGTAATAGAAAAGAGAGAGGAATCTGGGGGGGAGAAAAGAAAAATAAATGAGACACTGGCAGCAAAATTGGATAGTAAATGAGACACCTTGAAATGGGACATACCTATCAGTATGATATCACTTTATTCCATATATAATATTCTGAACACCTAATATAATATCTTCTTCAATATAATTTTAAATATAAAATTGTGCTCCCATCTTTCACTGAAAATATTTTTACAGTATTGCCTAAACATAGAAGTAATTTTTGACATTTAATAACCTGCGTGATGTTTGCAAAAAAGTTTATAACAGCATTCACAACACAAGGATTTCTTGTTTGCAATAATTCTGTAGTTATTCGTCTCGCAGCATATCCATCTTTATGTCAACATGAAGACAAAGGCAAAAGAAAAAGGTAGCTCTGAAAGCTGCTCTGGAATTGGTATGGTTGACTAAATTAGGTACTTTGAACTGAACTCTACTTTGTATATATCTGCCTGTTCTTCATCTGTAAAATAAAGTAACAGTATTGTCCAAGCTTATAAATTGAACATTGATTCATGAAAGTCAGGTACATGCTCAGATGCAGCAATAATGTGTGTCAGATAAATGGGTAGGCTCTGATTGTATGGGCATGTGTACTCATTGAGTCACAGGATGCACAGTGTCTTAATGACTTTAATGGGATGTGCCTGGGTGCACAGCTGCTTCTAGACATCAGCTCTGAACCATCATAGTGACAGTTTGATGACAGAATTCAGGCACTGAAATACTCTAAGGAAGAAACAAGCTGCTTTGGATGATCTCTGTAGATTGTCAGCTGTTGCAGGGATTTTTTTTCCTCTTTTACAGAGAAAGTTACTAAATATATACATAAAATATTATTTTGGGCATTTTAAAAGACTGCAACTTTTCTATTCTTTTGATTTCAGTTGATTGCAAAATTCAACTAGTAATTCATTAAGGATTTAGTTTTATATAAGCTTCTAAAGAACTGAATGGTAATGCCTGAAGTATGACCTTTTATTTGTGATATTCATAAAATTAGACTTTTAGCAAGTCATACTTTTATTGCTAAACAGTTTGAAACTACAACTGTAAGGGATTTTTAAAAATACATAGGACAAATTTGCACAAAATAATACTGCTTATAATGGGAATTATTGTAGCTCCTTGAAAGAAACTTGAAAATAAATTCTTTGGGCAGAAAAAATAGGCAATACTTTGTTCATATTGATGATGTAACGTTTTCTGTCACCTACCCTACTTTTCTGGTGCTAAGACTGATCAGAAGATAGTTTTATCTTAACTTATACAAGCAAGTTCCATTCCAAGCATGTATGATGTTGCTAGCCTGAGCTTCACAATACAAGAGACAAAACAGAAAGACATTCCCTTGATGTAAAAAGTGAATTCCCTTTGATGAAAGGCATGTTGTTTGGATAGCCCAGTGGAAGATTCATGTTAAATATTCCCAAGTCACTTAAAAATATTTGAGAATCTGAAAGTGTGCTATTCTTGATTAGCTTACGAACAGTAAAAATATTTTCTTGAACCTGAGAACATTCAGGTTTGGTGTTAGGAATTTATCACTCATACCTGACCCAAAGAACCAGCCTACTTTTAAGCAAGTGAGAACTAGCATGGCCCATTTAGTTCAGCTGTAGTACCTCTCAAACTAAGGGCAAAGATCTACTAACACGAATTATCTTCCATTAGGAAGCTACACTATGCATTGCAGGTTCTCTGATTTTATCTGAATGTCAAACATCAGATCTTCACCTCCTTTTCACCTTTAAATTATTCTTTTGTTATTTAATTACAAATGGTTTGTTCGGTTCCTTGCAGAGCAAAGTGTATTCGCTTTCCCTTGAATTGTAATTTTAACAAATGGTTAGTGAAGTCTGAAACTAAGGTATCATTTTGTGGAGGAAGAATCAATGAAGTTCATACCAGTAAACTCAGCACAAACACTTAGTCATCTTAAGTCTAAACACCTGCATCTGAACTAGTTGTTGATATACTATTGTTGGGGGTTGGTTTCTCTTTCTTTCTTATCTGTAGAATTTTTTTACCATTGGTCTCCTAGGAGCACTAATGTTGGTACTTAAGAAAAAGAAAAGACTCTGGGCCAAGGCAGACAAAAGACAGGGTGACTCACTTGGCAGAGGGGAGGGAAGAGGGGGTTTTCTCAGAGAAAACCTGGCCTGTGGTTTTTGGGGTGGTCTCTCTCGCTCTCAGAGTTTGGCCTGGGAACTTGGGACCAGCCTGCTTGCTGCCTTGCTTGGAGCTGCTGTGGCTGCTGCATCCCATCGCTTCTCCAGCACTGATCCGGAGTTTTCCCCACTTTTCGACACTCCGGACCACAGCCCTGTTTGGACACCTCTCTTCTCTCCAGCAAGCACCATGGACACTTGGTACACCTCCTTCAGCCTTGGGAACTCCATTGCTCCCGGTCTGGGCCCGGCCGACATTCGCCTCATGTTTTCTCCATGCCGGAGCGCCCCTGCAGCCACGGGGGATCACCGCACCCGCCCCGGACCCACCGGTGCTCCCGGCCAGCTGTGACTGTAACTATACCAGAGGGGAGAACTGCAGCCGTGTTTGTTATCTCACTGCTACAGCTGCTGTTGTTTGTTTGCTTTGATAAACTTAGTAGTAAAGAACAGTTATTCCTTATTCCCATACCTCTACCTGAAAGGCCATTAATTTCGAAGTCAAAATAATCTGGAGGGAGGGAGGTTTGGTTTTTTTTTTTCAATCTCTATTTTCAAGGGAGACTCTAACAGATACCTGTCATCCAAAACCATGACAACTATATTGAAAAGAAAGTTATAATCTCTAAAGAGATAAAGCACCTGGATAATTTTACTTGTGTACTGTAGCAGGAGATAGCAATCTTCCAGTTCTTGAAAGGGGTCTTCAAGAAAGCTGGAGTGGGACATTTTGCAAGAGGATGTAGTGACAGGACAAGGGGAAGTGGTGTTAAACTGAAAGACAGTGGGTTTAGGTTAGATATTTAGAAGAAATTCTTCATTGTAAGAGTAGCAGGGCACTGGAACAGATTGCCCAGAGAAAATGTGGATGTCCCACCCCAAAAGTATTCAAGGCCAGTCTGTAGCAACCTGTTTTCAAAGGTGCCCCTATCCATGACACAGGGGTTGGAACTAGATGATCGTTAAGATCCCTTTCAACACAAAAAAAATTGTAAGTATATTATCCATTTTTCTTCCATTGACACAAAGTGAGGTCTAGAAAATTCTCAGAGCTTTAAATGTAAGCAATATAGAAGTGCAGTTTGGTGACATGAAGTTTGATCATTGCATCTGAGAAATGCTATTTTCACATGCATATATTTTCTTACAGAAAATGGCTTAAATCCAGATCTTTATAGAAATAATATTGTTTGATAGTGTCCCATATCAAAGAAAATTATGAAGGTTCTTCAGTTGCTTTGAGTTATTAAATACTACAGAATAAACACAGAATATTCTGAGTTAGAAGGGACCCACAGGGACCATTGTGTCCATCTCTTAAGTGAATGGCCTGTACAGGGATTGACCCTATGGCCTTGGCATTATTAACATCATAGTCTAACAACTGAGATAAGCCTCACCATATTTTGTATTATTTTGGTTCAAATAGCACCTTAGATATGTCCTTTCTTATTTTTCTGAATAATGAGAATTGACTACTTAGGAGAGTAATGTAGGAAGATGTATACTGTTAGTTTTAAGAATATAGAAAGAAGAGACCACAGTGTCTCAGTGGGGAGGTTAAGAAGCCAGTGACAGTTAATTAACAAAGAGTTAAACACCTCTATATTGATTAAGGATTTTAACCTGAAGCATAGGAAATATCTCCCCACAGAGAAGATAGGATTATATAGCTGAAAATTATATAACAATTAACAAGTGAGATTTTGTGGATAAGCCAAAGGAAACAACTCATTTGGTGCAAGATTCATGTTGTATTCTGGGTGTAAGAGACATAGAACCTATGTTAGGGTTTGTGTGCGTTCAAAATTCTGTGAGAGTAAAGAATATTGATTGTGACAGAACAGAAGATTACTCCTACTGTTATGTCAAAGATGAGACACTGGATAGGAAGATGTAACTAGCAAAA
>VWZN01000253.1:52311-62471 GCA_013396955.1 Regulus satrapa | reverse complement strand
AAAAAAAAAAAAAAGGAAGAAAATATACAGCCAGGAAAAAAATCCCCAAGTGTTAATCTGCACTGAATTTAACAGAAAAGAGCAGTCTCTGATGAAAGCAATACCATGCTGTAAATGTGATTGTTTGCTTAAACCATCTGAAACAACTTTTTGTATCACAGAATTTGTTGAAGACGAGCAGCAATTCTGACCAGTCCGGTCTGTCCTCTAAGCTATGGATACTATCTAATTTCTGTCAGTGTATCACATGAAGTTAATTTCAAGTTGTTTCCTCATCTTTCACAATGTCGCCCTCCTTCATGGATTTGAGATCGATTTGGCACTTGGTCTGCTTGTTCCTATAAGTCCAAATCTGGGGCAAAAAGCATTTTAATTATCTCTTTCTAATCAGTGAACTGGCAGGAGGTTGTCCAACTTGTCTACTCATTCCTATTATTCTTCCATCTTTAGTTTCGAAAAGACTGGTGTAAGTCTCTTGAGACACACAATATCAAATTAGTCAATACACTGCAACACTGCTTTATTATATCTTACATACACTCTATACCTTTGGGCAAGATTGATAGGGCATGAGCATGAGAGTTTTGGACTTTGGTTGTTCTTGAGGGTTATAAATAAAGGAAACAATCTATTGTGTCCTCTGCTTCTTTGCTAAATACAAAGAAGCAGAAAAAGTCAAGTGTGTACACTGCTAATGCATCTGCTATATTTCTGTGTGTGAATGGAAAGCTGGCTATGCAGTGACTACATTTGTTACATCTAGCCTTGGGAGCTGCAGCAGACTAGATTCCCTATTTAGAGAGCAGCACTTGTAAACATGGGTTTACTTTTTGCTCTACTGTGAATTTTCCTGGTGATCTTAGTTAACTAACTTTTGGTCCAAATCCTTGGGTGTAGGTAGCTAAATAAAAGGCTGACCTTGAGATTTGTTTGCTGCTCCCAACCTCAGGGGCAGGTTTGTAATATAGATGAAAAGACTGCTTAAATGATTCCTGAATATTTATATGTTTATTTATATGTTTATATGTTTATATATATATTTAAAATTATTAGCTTTATGTCTTTAGGATTTGCTTTGATTAGATGAAAAGTGACGTAGCAATGATAGTGATAATAGCAGTAACAGTAATACTTGGAACACAATATAAATGTGAAGTTTATTTTCAGTAATATTTCTAAGCTGTTTTGAATCATGTAGAAGAGATATATAAAAACAGGTAAACAGAGAGCCATATCCTACGAATCTTACTTATCCCATTTTCCTGGTGCTGGTTACTGGCCTGTCCCACTGACTTGGTCCTCGTCATCTCACCTATTTGGTCATGGTTGCCTTTTCTAAACAGCCTCTTGAATGAAATAATGAAGCAACACTAGAATAGGCCTGAAAAACTTTACTGCTCCAAAGCACAGCTGGCCATCATTCTAAAAACAATTTTGGATTTTTTAGTTTTAGGTTATTTATCAGTTTACATCCACTAAAAGTCATTAAAGGACAGTGCAAAATGAAGTGATACAAAGAGTGAATAGATCCAAAAGATAGTTCTGATCATGCATAGAATTATTCCAATCATTTAAATGGGACCATAATATGCATCTGCATGACTTTCTGATGTGAAGTTTATTTCAGTGCTTTTATTAAAGAAAATACTTGCTGCAGTTCTCCAAGCCAAATGACAATGTTATTTTGTTAATTTACTCTCTGTTAACTGCCTTGGTTGATGTGAAAACCAGTTCACAGCCTCATCACCACCTGGTTGTTAGTGAAATTCTTTTTTTTTCCTGTATAGATGGTTTTTCAGGAACAATTAAGTAATTATTTTAATCTGCTATATGAACCCTTTTGCACTGTAGTAGCTGACAATAGGCTTCCTCTTTCTCCTCCGTGTTTGGGTTTGTATTTGGAATATTATGCAGTCCAATAAGAAAACATGGTTAGATTTGTCTTGAATATAGGATGAAAGGTCTGTCCCTGAGATTATCAAGGTTTCACACTTTAATGTTTAATGCTCTGTATGTTCCCATATGTTCCCAGACTATTAAAATTGACCCACAGTAATTAAGGTACTCCTACTCACACAGTCTTTAAAACAGCCTTTTGTCTTTACCTCTTTGGTGAAGAATATCAACAATATCAGCAATCAGTCCTCAACAGTATCTTCTCTCTGCTTTGCAGCCTATTTTGTAGGAAGGAATTTCCTTCAGATTTCCTTTTTCACTGCAATTTAGAGATTTTTTAGCATTCTGCAACAGGTGAAGAGGTTGGTCAGGCTTCTTCAGAGGTAAAAAGGGTGTGTTTGATCTAATACTTTCACCCCCAACCTATGCCATTCTCTGCTCTCCAGAGGAAGGGAGGTCTGCCAAAAAGTCTGCAGTTCCCAAGTTCAGCTGTTACTTTTGTATACTGTGATATACCCATATAAAAGAGAAAACCAGATTTTCTTGAACATCTAGTGGATACAAAGATATGAAAGAAAGATTGTAAAAACAGAATTACAATATTTTAAGACATTGCATTAATTCTCTATAAACTCACAGATTTTGCTAGTACGAAAATTTTTTCAAGGCAGTAATGTGATCTCTGATAGCTGAGTTTGAATATGTGGTGATTTAAGATGCTGTCACTCCTGTAGTCCACCTTGTTTTTCTGCCAGAGGAGACTATCTACAGAGCAGGACATAAAAGTGAATGGATTCAGCTTTTTAAATTCATATTCTTAGTATCTGAACACTAACTAATTTCACCTAAAGTCTGCTGGATTTTATGAGTCAGAGCATGAGAATTTTGTCTCAAGTGCCAGGAGAAAAAGCAGCTGTCATTTTGGCTTTGTGAAAGAGTGAAAGTCACATGATTGCAAACCATTAATGACCATTATCTTAAGGAGTACCTAAAATAAATTAACCGCTATAGCTGAACCTCATCTGGCAATTAGTCATTCATTGTAAAACAATTTCTTACAGTGAAAAAAAAAAAAAAAAAAAAAGTATCTTTGATTCCATGCAGTAATATGACTGTACTTACAACGAACTTTAAAAACACTGCAAACAATGTGGTACTAAATCCTCTTATTTCTGGACAATGGAATTAAGACAAATTATTTAATATTCTTTGGCCAGTGCCTCAAAAATCAAGCACAGACAAATTACCTTTTAATATATCTCCAAGTATACTCTGGATACTCTAAATTTTCTTGCAGTATGATTGATCCATAACTTTCAAGTAATAAAATCTAAAATGAATGGGCTGGCAGATGTAGGTTCATAGGCAGGTCTCCATCAAGCAGTGCAGTGCATAAAATGCTTTCTTTGTTGCTCTTGCTTGAAGCTAAAGTCACAGGGAGACAACTAGCATCATGCTTAATTAATCAGCCTGATTTACTTAATACAAAGAGATTATTTAGAAAGATGATCAACTACATTGACAGGATTGGTTACCAAAAGCCCTCTTGCTATACAGAGAAGTATCTCTAAGTTATCAAATGTGGCCAAATTGTAAAATTTGCTGGCTTTGGTGGCACAGCAGCTGTTGCCATGACCTGCTGATTGACATACTTTACTGATTTTCTCTCATATATTGAAAAAATCTGTGAAAATTGACGTATTTGCTATCTCATAGCATCAAACCTGTTGGATGGTCCTCAGTTTCTTTTGACAAGTTTTGATCCAGTTTCTCTGGATTAGAAAAATGAACTTCTGTTTAAAACACAAAGTTAACTTCGAGAACAGACTTGAGGAGCCACTGATCCACTTAAGCATGTCATCTATAATAGTGCACTGTGGCAGACATGATGTCATCCTGCTGCCTGAAAGCTATCTATTTTTATTTCTTTTTCACAACATCATTTCTCACACCATGCCATCATTTTTTAATGTAAAGGAAGTGTTATCACATATTTCACATGAATGGCCTGCAAGTTAATAATAAAATGACTTGTCATTCAGCAGCAACAAGAGTCTTTGTATGCCAAGACATTTTAAGACAAAGTTAATTCCTGAGTATCCTTCTTCATAGTCTCCATGCCTGTGATTTTCCAGGTCTCTAATTCTCATTTGCTGTGGTTAACTTTCAATTAAGAATTAAGAGAGGAAGCCTAATACCATATGAAAAGTCTCTGCTTAACAAAGTATTTATAACCTGAACATCTCTGAGTGTGTTGCTTAATTATTGATACTTTGGAGACATTCATATTTAAAGATTCAATGAACTGTTATGTCACATTCTTGCATTTATGTGACTTAAACTTTTAAAGAAAATTCTAATAGGTAAAGAGAAAGCTAAAAAATAATGTTTTCCATTCATTCTTTATAGGGCTTCCCTGAAAAACTTCACATTTCTTAAAGTGAAAAAATATTTGTTGATATTGTTTGATTGTTGAAGTTTGAGGTCTATGTTTATTTTTCTCATGGAAATATATATTTTATTTGAGGATATGCATAGTATAAATTAATTTAGTGGTGTATTCAATATATATTAAGGCTTTGATTCAATATACATTATTGAAAGTCACAAGTTCTACTTAAAATAGAATTATTGCTAAGGATTTTGNTCTTCAATTTCTCAGGAATGAGGTGAACTGACCTAGTAACCATAATCCTAGTAAACCTAGCTTGTTTGCAAGGGTTAAACTTAGGTGAATCCTGACCATGTTTTTGTATCATGTACATTCTTTTCATCTGAAAAAGCCTGTTGAGTGGTGTGTTTGGGCTAAAGATTGTTCTCTGGAATACAAAGATTTTATCAGAGTCAGAAAGAGAAAATATTACTTTCACCCTCTTAATTTCAACAGCAGAAGAATTTTGGACAAGAGAGAGAGCATGACTAGCTCTAAGGCATACTTCATTATTCCTTTTATGCTTACCTTTCTCCATCTACCACAATAAAAAATCAGGGTCTATCAGTGTGCACACTCCTTTATGAGCATCTGTGCCTTTCACAGCACCACAGAAAAATCTCAAACTCCCTAGACCTTAACACAAAACAACTATCTCTCTGCAGAAAACAGCAATCTTACCTCATAATTTTATTATATACTATACTGACACAACAGGAAAAGAAGAAAAAATTTCCTCTTGAGTTTTGACTTTTGCAAAATGAGGCAGTTTGGTAATGTCCAGAAAGTCAGGTTGTCTCTTTGAGACAGCAGTCTGTGTATTCCGTGTGTCTGGGAGGGTGTTGGAACTATGAGAGCTGAGTATTAAATTTTATTTGGAAATCTGTGGGCTGGTTTCTCCTATGTTTGTGACTTTAAAAAAATAGCTTCTTTTGGAAGATGGTGCTTTTCTGGTGGTAAATTTTCTTCTGCAGAAGTTGTTTTAGAGTTGAAGCAAATACATAACAATGTATATCACTGAGACTGAGATGCCTGACTGGATATGTATCTGAACACATGAAAGGTTTTATTTGCACTCACATATTTTTGAGAAGAGCAGAATATGGAACAGAGCCTCATGGGAAAACCTGTTACAATCTTCACACTTTGTTCAGTGGGGTGGAGAGGCCATTCTTTTTATGTCTGTGAGGCTGTTCCTCAGGAGGCAGAAGAGCTTGGAGGCACCAGTGCCTGTAGAGAATACCAGAGATCACTTTTTCCTTTTTTGCAGACAAGTTTGAAGAAAAAGCATGCTTCCCTACAATGCAATCTCTTTTAGCCCCTGAGGCACTAGAGGTTTACTGCACCTTCATGCCAGTTACTGTCTAAAACACACAGTATTATTTTAAAGATGTAGAAGCTGATTTTTTGTTTGTTTAGTTTTTAAAACACTGAACAAATTCACCTTAGTATTAACAGACTAAAGGAGGCAGACCTTTAGGCATTTTCATCAAGGCTGGATTTAGATTTGTGGAAAATTCCCAAAACAAGTTCAGAGGCACTCAGCAGGTGTGATGTAGTTATCTCACTGGATTTTTTTGGGTTTACTCAGAAAAGCCTTCTTTCTTGTCTGAAATGAAAGTAGCCCTAAGAAAGCTTCATATAATGTGAGTGCTGTATACTGTGAATGTGGCATATTTAAATCTATTTTTTGAATGCCCATCAGCTGCTTTGGGCCATGAAGTGTAACTCGTGTTAGAACTACTTTAAAAGGAACGGTAATAATTATTAATTGTAAAATTTAAAAAAATTAAAAAATATTAAGACACACGTACCAGCATGTGGATAAAGAGAAAGGAAAGGTTGATCAGTAAATTATTTTGTTTCCAGACATAGGTGGAACCTCACAAATGGAAGCAGGAACAATAGCAAAGCTACAATGTTACAAAATGTGATTGTAATTAGGGCATCAGCCTCACTGACAATCTTTCCTTGGATTTAAATTTGAAAGGGCTTTGAAATTTCAAAGGACTTTAGCTTTTCAGTGCTCTGTTTAGTGGGATGTAACTGTAAGCAGATAGCACTTATTCATAATGTGTAAATGGACATTATATAGAAAAGAGGTTTAAATTCAGGTGTGGAGGAGATTAAGGGAACTACTTTAAATCATTGTAATAGTTGGGATGGAGCTTAATCTAACCAAATAAAAAAAGGAAAGCTAAGGGAAAGTGACAACTACTTCTGTATTCTAGTTTTAAGCGCCTACTGCATGCTATCATCAGTCACATCCTCTGCAGGATTCAGTGTTGCAGTCACTCATAGCATAGTAAAATTGTGGTGCAATTTCTTTCCTTTCAGAAGCAAAAAAATTAAAGCCAGAGCATTAGTAGTCTCTGGGGAAAAAAAATTTCTGATTTTCATCAATGAATTTGCTATATTTAGTGGAAAAAAAAAATCAAGTCCTTCCTACCCAGGCAGTATTCTGTCCCTGAAGCTACAGAACTGTCCCCCCTGCTGTTCTGACTGGGATGGAATAAATCTGCCCCTACTACAGAGCTGAGTCACTCTAATAATATGGATGGCATCTACTTTACATGTTTAGCAGTATATTTTAAACTTTGGGACATCATCAGTACAGGTTCCCATACAGATTGTTCAGTTCAAGGGTGTTTTTTTCAGTGTCCTGATCAAGCACATAAGAAAAATGAGGAAAAACATCCAAGCTCAGAAATACTGAAGTGTTTTAAAGTGTATGCCTTGTTAGCAGAGTTTTAGAGCTTGTAAAATGCTTGTGTTCAAATCATAGTGTCTATATAAAAAGATGAGATATATATATTTTCAAATGTTTTATTTTCAAAGAAAAACACAAGTTGTTTGTTTGTTTTTTTTACTTACCCTGATTTCGTACTGATATAGAAGCACTCAACTGGCTGCTGGATGCCCACCAAACTTCTCTATTATTCCCTTTCCTCAATAGCATAAAGAAAGAAAATGTGATGGAAAAGCTCAGGAACTAAAGAAAGAACAAGGAAATGACTTACCAGTTATAGTTAGGGTTAAAACAGATTTTTTTTTAAAATTTAGCTTAACTTATTGCCTATAACAGAGTAAGATATTGAGAAATATAATGAAACTAAGAACAGCTTCCAACTACCCCTCTACTTCTTTGCAGGCTCAACTTCCCTTTTATCTCTCCTGAGTGTCTCAGGGGCATGAATAATGGGGTTTGTGGTCAATTTTCTGCTCCTTCCTCCTCCTGCTTTTCACCAGTGTGCGGGGTCTCCCACAGTAACAACTCTTTCATCAACTTCTAAAACATGGGCCCTTGTCATGGGCTGCAGTTCTTAAAAAAATGCTCAAAGTAGTGGGCTCGTTCCATGGGGTACAATCCTTCCAGTAGTGGTTTGTTCCTAAGATGGGTCCTCTTCATGGGCCACACTTCCTGAAGGAAGGAAAACCCACTCCTGCCTACTCCTCCTGATCTACACGGGCTAAAAATTCTTCCTGGTATGTGCACCTGCTCCAGAATGGGATCCTTCATGGACTGCAGCATGGGTATCTTCTCCAGTGTGGACCTCCATGTTATGGTCTTCTCCTACTGCAGTGGGATGTCTGTTACAGCAGCTGGAGCTCCCCTTCATTCTTCCCTGAAATTGGTGTCTACATGGCTCACATATGTTCTCCCTCTTGTCTCATAGCTACTGCTCAGCAGGTTTTCCCTTTTTGAAATGTTGTCACAGAGGAACTGGTACTCTTGCTGATGGGCTCAGCTTTGGGCAGTGTCAGGTCCATCCTGGAGCTGGCTGGAACTGGCTCTGTCAGGCACAGCACCATAGAATCACAGAAAGGTTTGGGTTGGAAGTAGCCTTAGAGATTGTGTAGTTCCCACCTACTTGCAAGGATGTTCTCCACTAGATCAGGCTGAACACTTCCAGGGATGGGGCATGTACAGCTCCTGTGGGCAGCTCCTGGTCCTGACATGGAGACAAATCCCAATGTCTTCTC
The DNA here is from genome assembly GCA_013396955.1 of Regulus satrapa. Lineage (NCBI taxonomy): Eukaryota > Metazoa > Chordata > Aves > Passeriformes > Regulidae > Regulus > Regulus satrapa. Next base: position 54,160 of record VWZN01000253.1, on the reverse strand, counting down.
ACAGAGGCCATCGCTTCAGACTCCCACTACCAATACCTTGACATACAAACCCAGTACACAGACCGTTCTTCTGTAAAATTTAATTAGATGAGATATTAAGATAAAGAAAATGAAAGTCAAGTCATAAATATTTTAATGGTAAGGTTCCAATTTTTAACCCCCATTAAACCCTTGATATTTTATTTTGTGGCATTGTTTTATGATTGTTAATGTCTTTAATGGCTATTTGCCATTTTCTGTGCTCTGACTTGGGCAAATTTATTTCTGTGTTGATAATTTTTACTGGTAGTTACTTAGTGCAAACACTGTGAAGCATAGAAGCATATTTTATAGATTTACTGTTCAGTTTGTGAAAGTGATTGGCCTGGTTATGAGTGATAAGTAGGAAATTGCTCTCCTAATGTAAAGTGCTGTCAAATGACCATTTACAAGTTGCAGAAAGATAGAGTTTAATTTAATTTTCTAATGATAATAATGAATGAGCAGGAGACACCTTGACTCCTTTCACAAGTACAAAAAATGTTAAATGTAGGATGAAACCACCACTATTAAGAGTGGGGGAATTGCGGGACTTGTATACATTTAAATGAGAGGAATAAAATTGGGGTGATATCACTATACTTGCCAGCAGATTTATTTATTGAGTAATTTATTTCTCAGATGTTGCAGTGCCTATATGTTTATGCGTGAAGAAATACAGGAAGAGAGAGATGGTTTTCAGATGAATGAAGTAGACATACTGTATTTGATGTCACTAGTGATTCAAATCAATCTGGGAATGTCTGTTTGACGTAACTATAAATGTCACATTTCTAACCTGCCAGGTGTGTGCATTTTATTCTGAAATTAATAAATAAAATAGACTGCAACCTCTGAAATTCTGGTTTCAGTCACAAGCTGCTGAAAGTTAAGCTGTTGAGTAGATAGAGCTATTAGACCTTGACTCTTTTTGTGCATGATTTTACCACAGAGATCCGTATGACCTCTGGTTATAGAAGGCCCTTTCATTTATGCACAAGCTCTCTGGCAGAGCTTGTGCATAATACTAGGCAGCAGATCTCTCATGAGAGTAATTCTCATTCAGTGGTTACTGTCTCTTCTTTCCAGTTTATCTGATGCCATGGTAATATCCTCATACAGCCACTGTAATTTCTTTGTGTGACAGAATCAGTGTTTCTCCTCCAGTCTCCTTTAAGCTCAATCACCTCTTTTTTATCTTCGTATTGGTTTCTCCCACATTTATATCTTCCACTTGTGTCCATATGTGCACATGCTCCCCCTCTCACTTTAGGATTTTTTTTTCATTATTACATTATTAATTGTATCTGGTAACTGTTTATATTGCTCTAGGATGTTGAGAATACACCACTTTGCAGAAGAGAAGGCAGATCAACACAGTTAGAAACTCAAATCTGAAAGAAACTATAACACAGTGTTAAATAGCTGGGTTTAGGTTATTATCTGGTGTACTCCACCTTGCCTATAATTTTCTCTCAGGATGCACTATCCATTCACCAGAGGAATTTTCCTGTTGAGTCCTCATTCAGATGAGTTTTTGAAAGATTTTCTCAGGAACTGTGTTGCTTAGTATCTCAATTGCTTATCTGTAAGATGGTGTATCCCATGGGGATCACACTTTTGAAGGATTCACATCAGGACTTTGCAAATATCAATGTGTTATAAGGACATCCTGGCTTAAAATATGAAACAATACCTTTTTACTTTTTTGTGTCTCTGTGTCTGTGTATGTCTGTGAGTATGAATTTCTTTTCACTGTTGCATGTTTATCTTTGTCTAGCTGATCTGTGTCAACTCTTTGGTGTTTCAGATGCATGAGGCTGTGCCTTTT
>VWZN01000253.1:25787-52273 GCA_013396955.1 Regulus satrapa | reverse complement strand
TTTTTTTTTTTTTTAACTACTTCCAAAACCTGCAAAGTCAGTGTCTTCAGTGACTTTCATTTTATACTCCTGTGTGCTAGCTCTTCTCCCTGGACACTTCTGCATGCCCTCCTGGCTTGTTTTAGGATTTATAGTTTCAGTTCTTGCTTCATCTTTTTCCACTCCCCAGAGAATCTTAGTTTCTTTTCTCTTTCTCCATATTTTTATAATAATCAGATCTAGTCCCTGTGGCATTTGCTACATCTGATAAGGCATTATTTCTATGGAGCTGTCGTATAGGATTTGGAAATGTATCTTCACAAACCAAAATAATGAAGCTGAATGTTTAATGTTCTTTACACTGACAGCATTTGGCTTCATGTGGCTTTCTATGAAAACAAACAGGAAAATATTAAGATAAAAATCATGAAACTACAGTGGAAGATTATCAGAAAAAAAACCCCTAAAACCAGCTGAATTTTATATCTGTATTCACTGTTTTGGAAAGAGTAACTGAAAGGTGACTCTAGGTATACTGTATATGTTTTGTAGAGATATATGAATTACATCCTCTCTCTTTAATTATAAATTCAGTAGCAGTCTTGTGACAGATCTCTTTCCCTTGTTTTCCCTTACATACAGACTTAAATACCTCTTCAAAGCAGTAGGTAGTACTTATAAAAGTGGATCAACTATTGCCCCTGTAGCCTTGAAAACAAGACATGCTACATTTCACCATATTTCTGTATGCTTATGCTTATGCTGCTTATTCATCTTCCTGAAAAATTCAAATTGCTGTTTCCAGTCTTTTTAATAGGGAATAAAGGTCTGCTACTCAAAGAACAGCAATAAAAATGGGTTAAGATGTCCGTCATATCAGAGAGCTTAACACAAGTTGATTTCAATAGTAATTTCTATTTTATCTTTTGAAATGGTACAAAAGTTTGATTTTAGTTCTACTTTGATGCCACTCATTTGCTCAGTTCATAATTTTTAAGTGACAAAGAATTAGTTTAAAGAATTTTTGGATTCACCATTTTTTATTTGTATGGATAAGATGAGGGAATCTCAGGAACCCACATATACCCACAAAACTGCCTCTCAAAGGCTTTTTCCGTAGAATGAATTGTTGCAATAGTATTTTGATATTTTTTTCAATATTTTAGACTTTTACACAGTTCTGCCCTGAAAGCTGTGGATTGACAAAAACATACCATTCTGAGAAACTTCAATGGATCTAGAAGACCAATGAATCAATTTTTATTGTGCATATGTGTATACAAGTTTAACACCTACTACAGCAAAGCATGTGAATGCTGCAAACTTGCCTTTTACTGAATTGCTCTCTGGGAACTACATCTCCTTGACACGAGAAACATCAGCAGTGTAAAATGCACATGAATTGTGTGCTCTTATGACCATATTTGACATAATCAGAATAGTTTTGGTGCTTGTGAGAAAGGCTTTGTCTATATTTGTAATGATGGGGGTTTTTTTCCTAGTTTGTTCCCTCTTTACTACTGCGGGGGACATGTTTATCTTGTATGAGTGATTTAAGATGATTTTCTGCTTGGACAGTAGACCAAGATAATATCTGGCACCTAAACAACTTACAGTGGACCTAAAAAGTTGAACACAACCAGACCATAGCTTATTACTGGAGACAAGAACAATTTGTTTCCCAAGCCAAGTCTTAATGCTGTGAAACAGAGTCCTAATGGCAGTTTCTAATTCTTCTCTTTAATCTCTATTCTACACCCTCAACTTCCTTTGCAGAAATCCCTAAAGGGACACAGAGCTACAGTGTCCACTGAGGAAAAGGTAAATTGGCAGTAATAGAAATCATAGGAATGACAGCTTAATTTAAAGGGGAAATCAGACAAGCAGTGGGAAACTCTGTTAGAATACCACTACAGAGTTTTACTTGATTCATAGTGACTCAAAGGCAAGTATTTAATTGCAGTTTGCCACAGATAAAGAAGCAGGAGGCAAAATTATTTACCATTATTTAAATATATATTACTCTCTTCCAGATGGAATCTCCTCAATTTAACTTTATATAAAATTTAAATTAATTCTTTAGGCAAGAGACTACTGCCTGGTCAATAATGCTTGGTGACCTTTCTAATCTCAACTCTAGGGACACTTTGCTGAAACCATTCTGTAAGAAAATATATTTTTGATGATGAAGGGTACTGCTGCAAAACTTCAAAGACATGGACAGATTTTGCCTCTAGCTCTTGAATAAACTCTTTCCTAGAATTTTTCACATGTAAAGATAAGTGTAATAATATCCCCATAACAGGAACATTTACATGTTTTTTTCATAATTTTAAATTAAAAATAATTAAACATTTAATACCTCTTTGTTAATATTTATTTGTCTTTCATACTTTCACATTTTCCAATTGTTATTTAGGTATATCTGTAATTTGTGTAAAGAAGCAATATGTCTAATCTCCAAGGAAACTACACTTAAAGAAGAATTGCATTTTTGTAGTTATAAATAACTGTCAACAAGGAGCAGTTTAGAGTATGCAGCATCACTAACCGGATTTATAGAATTCTTTAAAAATGGCATACCTCAAAAGTGACTCTGTATGTGATTTCAACTGTGCTAAAATTAAAGCTCTGGCATGACATTCTGAAGCTATTTAACAATTTTCAGTAAGACTATAAATGTTTGAGATTGGAAAGAAAAGAGAACACTGTGACAATAACTGGGTTTTAAAAATATTTTTTAGCTTAATCAAAAATATTTTGTGGCCCATGACGAATTTGTTTCTTTACCTTCCTGATGAGATTGAAGTGTTTTGCTTTTGCTGAAAAGTAACAAAATTTCTTTTTTTTTCCTAAACCCATAATATTAATTTAAAAAGTTATTTCAAAATTTTGCAATAAAATAAAAATATTTTAAGAGGGCTGAAATTAAATTACTTAACTCTTTGTTGTCTATTTTGCTCAATCTGTGAAGTTTTTGTAGGTGTTGAGGTTTAATGCCAGTTGGCAGCTCAGCCCCATCCATCCTCTTGTTCTCAATCCCTCAGAGAGATGAGGGAGAGAATTGGAAGAAGAAAAGAAAAATATGTAGGTTTAGATAAAGGCAGCTCAATAGGTAAATAAGAAGCTGTACATACAAGCAAAGGAAAGCAAGGAATTAATTCGCCACTTCCCATGGGCAGGCAGGTGTTCAGCCATCTTCAGAAGAGCAGGGCTCCAGCATCCATAACTGTGGCTTTAGAAGAGAAATGCCATCACTCTGAAGACCTCTGCTTCCTTTCTTCTTCTTCCCCCAGCATTATATGCCCAGCATTATATAACACAGTGCCATAGTTGGGGACACCAGCACAGCTGTGACCCCTCAGCCTCCTCACTGGGGGATGGAGCAAGGAACAGAAAAGGCCTTGACTCTGTGTAAGCACTGCTCAGGATTGACAAAATCATTGCTCTGTGATCATCACTCTGTTCAGCACAAATCCAAAATGCAGCCTCATAGCAGGTACAATGCAGAAAATTGACTACCCCATCACAAATCAGTTCCATTGGCATAATAGCCATTTTTTACTGTGCTCAAATCTTTGTGACTGTCCTTGTGTTCTTGCCTTTCTCTCATCCTGGTCTTGTGCAAGGTATGTAGAGCACCTGAAACCAGATCCTGTCATTGGAGCTGTGGCACTTTCACTGTGTTCCTAGAAGTCTCAGCAACAGAGGTGACTGATAGAGGACAATAAATTGTCACTCTTTTCCACTGCTCCATGAGAAGGCCATGGATAGCCTTAACTTAAAGACAACATCTGTGATGTGATGGGGCAAGTGCCTGATGAATAACCCTTCCCAGTTCTCTTGATTGTGTATTTCAGGTATACAGCATCTTCTGTGCCTCTAGAATTTATCTGGCAATCTTTGTGCTATCACGTTCCTTGTCAGTGATAATAAAACCTGTCTTGCCTGTAGAGGATTTCCTAATGAAGCATGGAAGGCAATACAAGCAAAGCTTCTATGCACTGATGCACCTTCAATAAATCACACTCATAAAAGGTGAGAAGGTAGCTTGATTTAAAAGTAAAGAATTAAAGTCTTTTATTCTGCTGCTTCTAATTCAGAAATTTCATGTGCATGCAAAGGCCCCATGATGCTTAGAGTTGTTAATTTAATGCTGCTATTTAATGAGCAATGTAGTGGTATTGTACAAAACAGTGTAAATTTTGCCACAGTGTCAGGAAAATTCCTCTAGGCTGATATGGTTTATATATACCAGACTTCATGAAATTATTTTTACTCCCATCCTTAAACTTGAAATATTTATGCACACATAGATTATTTCCCATATTTTTGCTTTTTGTGACTTTTAGAGGGGGTTATTTTTTGTGGTGCTTTCCTCATTCCAACCTACTGCATGGAAATATCTCAAAGCAAACTATAAATATGAAGGTATCTGCACAGTGCTCCTCCTGATGTCTTATGTATGGAGGCAGAGGTCTTAAAATTCCTGGCAGGATTTATAAAACTAAAGGAAGCCCATTTCCAATACGTCATCTGGGGAATAACTATAGCATTCCTATCTTTCAGTGAAATTGAAAGAATTTTCTAAAATTGATGGAGTATTCTGCACAGTGCAAGCAAAGCACGGTGCTGGGATGCTGCAATCATTTTTCCTTCTGCCAATTCCGTAGAACTCTGCTCTGACAGATATGCAGGGGTTTTTATCTTTAGTCTTTTATGTCCTTTGAAAGTGAAGAGGAACGATTACTAATTGTACTGAAGTGTGTGAACAAGATTTTTAAAACAACAATTTATTTCTATTTAAAAAACAACCTAAAATCCCAAATGAGTAGAATAAGACTGGTTCTGACAGGAGATTGTTGTTGGAGAGTGCTTCTTACAAGTGCCTTTTGGATACCACAACTTCCATCCTTGCATTTTTTCTGAAAGACAAATAATAATGGAGTATTTTTGTATATGCTATGTATTTGCCATTGTTACGCAAACTCTTGCTCCAGGAAACCTGTAGAGAACTTCAATGTAATTTTAGCAGAAACAGAGAACCTGTGAGTAAAGAACTTGGGATTTGGCCCAAAGTCTAAAAGAAACCTTCCAGTTCCATGCAATTCAGCTGAGGGAAATGTTTCTAAGAACACAGCTTACCTTTGGGTGTGTTGGCAGCATTTAGCTGCTAGGCTGTCTTGGGACTACTGAAAAATTGCTCTTTTTGGAGCTTAGAAAACGACCACCTTGGGCCCACTGCAAAATTGCTCTTTCTGGAGCTTAGGAAAAGACAGAGGGATTTAGAGGACAAATGGGTAGTACAGGCTGCTTTGTATCAGCTTCAGCTGATTTCTATATGCTGTACACCATGGGAGAAGAGCAATGGCTGTTATCTTTGCTTTTGACAACTTTTCTCTGAAATGAAATGACTAGAAGTTACCAGTGCACTGCAGAATAGCCCAGTCCTAACACTCATCCTGCTGTGTTTACTTTATCCACATGGTTTTTCTGTGCTCTTGTTCTTCCTGGCAGATACAGGCAGCCAGTTTTTCAAGAGGGAAATTTTTCTCTACAATGATTTTGGCTTTAGAAGTCGTGCTTTTACTTAGTTTACTTATCAGAACAAGTGCATATAGGAGGTACATCGAGCGGTAATCTACACTGCCTGTTGGGATGCCAGATCCCAGGAAAAAATGTAAAAGATCCAGAAGAGAGATTTCAAGGACTTTAATTTGTTTCAAGACTTTCTGGCTGCTAGGGAAGGAAAGGAAAAAGGGCAGTGTCTGAACATGTTTTAAAGTTGTTGTGTTTTTTTTTGGTTTGGGTTTTTTTTTGGGGGGGGGGGGAGGGGGGTTTGTTTGTTTGTTTGTTTGTTTGTTTTTCACTTGAGGTATAAAATTTTTTTTCTGCCTATCAACAGTGAGACACATAGGAGGTTTGAGTCTCTCTTGCTGATGTTGGCAAGTTTATCCTTCAAAAGTTTAGCTTTCCTGTTAGCCTGGTCTGCCTTTTGAGTGTGTGCCACATCATTAACACCTCCTGACCTGCAAAGCTTGAAGCACTTTCTTTAACAAAAAAACCCCCCTGTATTCCAGCAATGGCCTAACACAACTGATTGTGGTTAGTGATATTTATGGATAAGTTTGAGAATACTTTGAGAATAGTCTGATATCTTTTCTGTGAGAAACAGATGAGAAAATTTGGTAATTAAACAAAACTTAAGCAATTTAACCTCATTTGATCTAATGCCTTCTACCCCTCACCTCTGAGCTCGTGTAAGCTTGTACATACATAAAACATACATATTTTACTCATTTATTTAGATCTATTGTTACTTTTTTGCAGACTTATCTCTCACAGAGTGGGATGCTAGTTCTGATAACACTTTATATAATTGAAAGCTGTTCCCCTAGAAACTGCTGAATAACCTTAAATTGCCGTGGGAATAAATAGAGTAACTAATATGTGCTGAATGTCTGGAGTCTGGGAAATATCCCTATACATAAATTTAGCAAGTGGGCTTCTGTGAGCTAAAAGTGGGTTTTAAAATGATATGTTGGGTTTGGTTTTTTTTTTTTTTTTTTTTTTTTTTTTTTTTTTGACTTTTATTTTTTTTTTTNNTTTTTTTTTTTTTTTTTATTGTGCACTGTAATTTTTTACTTGGATTGAAGTGTCCCGACACACTGTAGTTTATATTGTGAGAAATTCTGAAAGCAAATTTAATTTTTCCTCTTACTTATTTGTGATTTATGTTTGATTATTAAACAGATCTTTATACCTGAAGCTATTAATTTCAGAGGTAACTATTGATATTACACAGATACACTAGCTTTTTTCTCTTTCCTCACCTCACTTTTTATTAATTTACATGAAAATGGTATTTACATTACCTGTAGGCAAAGCCTAAAAGAAAGTACTTCCATCTTTTTTAGGTATGGTAATTAGGACAGCAAACTCTTATTTGACTTCCAAGCACTTTGGACATACAATGAATCTTACTCCACTGTTCACATTAATATAAAAGTGCAAAATAAAACCTTGGGTTTGATTTCTCTTTGACACTTGCAAACAAAGATAAATGAATAGGAAATGGGTCAGTTTAGGGGAGAAGTTTCCTCTGACTCCCAGGCTGCTGGTCAGCTGCACGTTGCTTGGCTTTGTGCTTCCTGGAAGGGCAAGGCAAAGTCCATCTGCTGCATCCTATTTAAAGTGGCCAAGGCAGCTAAGGAACACATTTATTCCTATGGTACAAAATCCTGGTAAATTGTGGCTGGAGGGAAAAAATGATAAAAAAAAAAATCATGATTCAATGCAGTAATTGCCACTAATTATTTTTTAATATTAAATAACTTTTATAGCATTTTGCAGGGAGCTGCAAAATCCTTTAAAAATCCCTTAGAGATGGAACTTCTTGGGGAATCTTTCTTGGATAGCTGAAAGAATGCTGTAAAGGCAGTATGACTATTCTATAAAACTCAGGTCAGTAGTTTTTATATGTCCATAAGTCACATTCCCTTGGAATAGAATATTTGGGAAAATATAGCATGCTGATACCTTAGAGTGATTGAAGGTAGTATATGTGATAAAATTTATTATATACCAAGCTACCCTGAGTTTATTCTTGTGAAAACAGATAAGAAATGTGAAATCAGAACAGATATGACGAAGCTAAGTTTTCTCTAGTTCTTGTAGAAATGCAGTCCCTGTCTCAAGAAATTCTCGGAGGATATCTGTTATAAGCAACGAGCTCTGCTTTTATGGTAGAAAGATTTGATTTGGATTTTTTTCTTCCTTCTGAGAAATAGAGCTGTTCATGACTATTTTTCCTCAGAAGTGTTTGATTACTATTTTAATACAAATATATCTTTGTACACACAGTAGACCTGGGTGATCAATCATTTTGAAGATAAAGACCAAAAGCATTAAAGTGAACCTGAGATTCTGGAGAAACCTTATATAGAAGTGTAAGAACAGTTCAGATGTGTTCCTCAAAGGGTGGAGGATTTCATGCCTGTGTACATTACTTTGTGGCAGTCCAGGTGGAAAAACAAAAAACTGGAAACCAGGATGAGACAGAGACTCCCTGCCAGGTTAGAATGGAAATTGCTGCATGAGAGGCTACATCCTGGCAAAGAAAGCTAATATTCTGTTGGGTCCTTAAATTATATTAAATTGAGAGTTTCACAACAATAAGTACCAGCATTATGGTGCTGGTGGATCCCAGTTACATGAATGTAAGCAAAACTGTTTAATAGAAGCAGATATAAGATACTCAATTTATTTCACTCTGAAATATCTTTTTCCTAATTAGGCTGCAAAACTCAGTCCCAGTTAGAATAATTTTCAGTTATCCAAAGAAGAAGCAGGAAACATGTTTGAATGCTAAAACTAAGGAGCATAGTAATAGATTTTTTAGTAAAGAGACTGCTGAATATCAGCTGTACTAACCATGTCCATAATAATCATCTGCACTTCTGATCATTAACTTCACAATGAGCAACAGTGCTGATTTATTTAATGAACTTGCAGGTAATTACATCACAGAAATGAGACCTGTTAGCACGGAAATGCCTTGAAATACTTAAGGAAATCTTTCTGAAGGGTAAAATGCTTGACTATTTTTCTCCTACTTTCTGTTCTGTGATAAAGTTTTGTTATTCTCTTGTTCTTTTAATTAGTGAGAATTCTCTTTTTCATCCCTTAAATAGTGGTTCTTGGATATAATGTATGCTTTAGTATTTTGGGAAATGCCTTCACCTAATTAGCACATAGTGCTTCTAAAAACTGGAACACCTCTACTCTTTATGAGGTAAAATTTTATTGGAAAACATTTCAAGCTGGTCTTAAATGCTGAAATAGTTGAAGTTGTTATTTTCAAAAGCTCTGCCTAGTGCAGTACAGTTCTGCTGTTCCAGCAAGTCTGTGGTGAGACCTGCTGGGCTTCTCTCTCACCGCAGAGCTCTGCACATGGGAAGAGGGAGTTGCAGCTCTTCTTGGTTTACACAGATTGTGTGTTGTTATAACACATGGGAGTACTCTGGCTGCTCAGCTTTATTTTTCTGCAAAGAAAGGAATTTTCTTCATAGAAACTTTAGTGTCTGGCTGTACCTTATTATCTAATGCAGACTTCGAAACAAGCTGCTGTTGTCTAGTAGAGAGTCCATGAGACAGCAATAGATCTGATGTTCATTCTTGCAGTTAGAAATGCACACACCTTACTCACTAAACTGATTTTGTTCAACTTCACTTTTCAAATGCTGAGTATTTTTATGTTCTTGCCTGTTTTGTCTAATATTATAAATTGGATTTCCTCTCAGGCCCCCTTATACTTACTACAGCACCAATTTGCACCTCATTGTTCTTAAGACATAACTTACTATTGAGGACCTGCTCTTCTGTTCTAGTGGTTATATCGAAATTTGATTAGGTCAAAGAGAAGTGACCCAATTTTCAGGGAGCAGGAATGACTGTGAGCTGAAATGTTTAGATTATCTGGGGTATCAATTTCAGTTCCTGCTATTGCAAATACTTGATTTAATAGATTGTTGACTATGCTCCTAAAATTAGGGCTTAATTCCTCCTATCAGAATTGAGAGTCATGCACCAGTAGTTTAATTCCCTTGTAAAAATAGCTCACAGATAGAGCTTTCTGCAGAGGGTCTTTTTAAGCAAATGCCATCCTATTCTGGCTAGATGATCAGAAGGGAAAAATTCTGTACAAAAATAGATCTCATAATGATTTGAATTTGTTAACTTTACAAAGAGGAGGAAATTCAGAATTAAACAGTAAAAACAGAATAATCAGTGTGTGTTTGAAGGGAGGGAAAATCAATAAAATAAATTTCTAGAAGGTGTCCATCTATATCAAAGCAAGTGGCGGGATCCAACTTTCTGAGTGTAATAAATTACCATCAGTAATTGTTCACTAAACCGTCTTATGGGAAACGCCTTGTGATCTCATCAAGGCTATCCTTTCAAACATCTGGCAAAGCAAACATTAGATTAGCAAAACTAAAAGCTGAGTAACCAGTTTTTTGCAGTGACCAGCTACACAGCTACAAAGCTTCATTCCTACGACCACCTACTGGGAAGTGGACAAAGAACGCCCCAGCAACACCTTGCACAAATACAGAAGAAACAGAAAGATATACATGTCACAAAACATCACAGAGTATAAAAAGCAGAGACTCTCAAGTAGTAGTTGTGAGCTGTGGTGGGGCAGGAGACCCCCCGGCCGCCCAGTGCTGTTTTGCTTACTGTTGCTTTCTCAATAGATTCCAATATGATTTAATTAGACTTGTGTCCAGTCAATTATTGGGACACACATATAACACTGAGGAATAATCTCATTATAAAGTCTGTATTCTCTAATATCATGGTATCACAGCTCCAAATCAGAGAGGAAAGTAGAAGCCATCTACTCAAGGCAGAGTTTAATTACATAGGAAGGAATTTACCACATAATGAGAGCCACATCTTGGAAAAGGATCACTGACCATAAAGGTCTTAGCAACCTGCTGCTGGTATTACAACTGAAACAGAACAAGCTTCTTTTCTACTTTAGGGATGGTGCAGATATGAAAAAATAGAACAATCTTGATTTTCAATCACAAGTTATGAAGATTTTAAGTTGAATGAAAATTTCATGTCAGTCTTATTTTAGCCTTATATTTTGTCCCCTGCTCTCTTTCCACACCCTGAGCAAACAATTATTTTAATTGAGTTGTTGGCTTTCAGAGCTCCTACTGCTAACCCAAGCCAATGCTTAGTCACCATTCTCACTTTGCCTTGCTCTAAAAATGCTACATTTTTCTAATGATTTTCATAAGGACTATAATACATCTGTAAGTTTTAAAGATCCATGTTTTTGAAAAACACCTTGTGTCTGGTCTAAATTGAACTTTAAAAAAAAACAAAACTTGTAAAGTAATTGCAGCAAAAATTAAATAAAATATTTGCATAAGCATAAAGCTATGGAATTAAAAATTGAAGAAATGCCTGTACATCTAAATTAAAGAGAATGAGACTGGAAGGACTAATTTTAAGGCATCTAAGATCTAATGAGCATCAGATTCTGATGTGAATATTAATAAGCCACCAATACCTGTGGAAATTAATAAATGTATATTAGGCTTGCAATTGAAAGTTGTTGATCTGCATTACAAATACATATTTTCTTTTTGCAAAAGTGATACCCGGAAAACAATGTCTATTTTAAGTCAACCATTATTAATAGAGTCAATACTGTTTCTGAGATTCCTTGGAATAGATTGTGATTCCAATGCCTTAGAGTCTTAGAAGGTAAAATGCTGTCTTTTACACAGACTATATTATAGTGCTATTTGGCTTGTTCACCTTTAAGTTGGGTTTTTATCCCCATTTTCATGACAGAGCTCTTGAGGAGCCTTTTTACTTTCCCTACTCCTCTACTATTATGTCTGTTCTTGTGGAGAATATTACTATAAGAGTTCATCTCCTTATAAGAAACAGCTTATCTGATTTGGCCAACGCTGAGATGGTCACTTCACTCAAGGAGAAGAATTAAGTTCTTCTTCTTATGATACCCATTCAGAAACAGAGAGCTAGACCAATCCACTATTAATTTCTTGTATTTTTTTCCACAAATTTGCAATCTTGTGTGGGAATTTTAGACTAACACAATTTCTATACCCTGTACCTTCTCTGTGTTCTTCCAGAATTCAGAGGAGAGGTGGAAAGATACAAAAAGAGCAGAAAATAAATCCCTATGTGATGAATTTCCAGGCTTCTGCTGTAAGCAGAATAATTTTTTGCTCATCATCATTGATAATGCCCTTCACTCTTAAACATCCCACCAATAATAAAATAAAAAGCAGTAGAGCCCGAATAATAAGCAAGAAAGCGGATTTTTAAAAAAATGGAAATTAACTTTACCATTTTATGTAAAACCAGAAAATGTCCTCTTGAACTGATTTTGTATGCTAGAAACCTGTTTGTTATTTCCTCTGCATCAGAAGCCTTTTCAGCCAATTAAAGGGTATATTTTTAGCATCCTTACAATGTCCATGTGAAAGATGCTCTAAGTATAGGAAAGATAATCTAAAATTTTCTTTTGTGTGAAAAATCATCTCTGCCTAAAAAAGGTTCATTATTACTCCAAATTGAACCTTACTTGAAAACTGTACAAAGCTCACTGACATTTCCTTTGAAGTAGAACTATGTTTCAAGTTAATAACATAATGCAGTGATACACAAATCACAGTATATTTTACATATCTTCTTGACTATTTCACTTCTGCTATGATTGTCTCTCTATACCTGCAGTACACATAATAGCTATTCTTATAAATGATTCTGAGAATATTGCCCTGTAAATTTTGTCACTTTCAGCAAAATCATTAATAATTTATCAGGATTGTACCATTAAAAACATACTTTCATGGACTGAAAAGGTTATGAAATGAAATGTCACATCCTAGGATTTTGCTCTTGCCTTAAAGATTGTAGTCATTTGCACAGTGCTTTAGAATGGCAGTATAAAAGAGAACAGTATTCCTTTTTGATGGCTTTCATTTAGGTGGCAAAGTTTCACATTTCATGCAGTGTGCTATGTTTGGAAAATCACTTGGAAAAGGTCGCCATCTATTCTAGTCACTTCCTGCTTAATTAGGCACTGTAATATCACACACTAAGCAATGTTATTTTAAATGAATTCAAGGAGAGATAAGAAACCATCATGTCAGTATCAAGTGATATTTATTTAGGTACATGAAATGTACACAAGTCTGCATGAGTGCTTGAAAACCAATGTAAATTGTAGATACGACCACTATGTCACAGAAAAAGAAGTTTTAGATTCCTGCTTTGCTCCTGGAGTATATGGGGAAAACCTTGGGCTGATCCACAGATACTAGAAAACTGGATAGAAAACTGCTTTTAGCTACAGCATGCCCACCTTAACTGACAAATATAATAGAAAATTTAGCCAGTTTGAACTTGAGTGGCAGAGAGGAGCACCAGTCTGAAGGTGTGAGACATGCAGATATTACTAGTATGTTTCACAGCAAATAAATTCTTTCAGTTTATGTTTCAATCAATGAGTTTCATAAAAGCTACAGGTTCAAATAAACTAAGAACAAAAAAAGTCACAAGCATTTAGTCTCCATTCTGCAACCTTGCTTTGGAAATGAAACATGCCAAATTATTCAGAAAACTGCACAGAATAATTTAGGAAAGTATGAAGGAAAGTGGTCCCTTTTTCAGTGGAAAATACAGTGCTTTGTACTTTAGAGGGTTCTTCTTATTTTCTTTTTTATTAAAATCAGCTCTTTAATACATACTATCAGTTGCAATGGATGCCTTTGTACATATACAGGGAAGTGGTTTTTAAAAATTCATGGTCTGCTTTTCACTGTTTTGGACGCTTTTATAAATACTGGCTAAATGAGGAGTAGTGTAACACGTCTTTCTTTTGCATGTATACATTATGTAAACAAGAATATAATTATTCTCTGCATGGGCTATTTTGAGATATTCTGAGGGGAGACTCAGGGAAGCTGCTGTTCCAGCAACCCATCTGGAGCTGTTACCAGGGCTGTGATGAAAGCAAAACCTTCCAAGATATTAGAAATTATGAAAATCCAACCCTTCAAAACAAGTTCAGTATTCACAAGCCTTTGAAGCTCAGCTCCACAGTGCGCCTTAGGATGGGGTGGGTGTTTTCCTTCCCAAAACAGATCGTGCTAGGCTTTGCAGGAGCAATATAGCAGATGGAAGCACTTAACAGCTGCTCAGACTGGTGCTAGTATTGAAGGATAGAAGGAAGGTCAGGGTTTTGTCTTCAGTCGGTTCAGAATTGCTGGTAGATGAAGTTGTCTTCATCCTTCAGGCATGAAAGAGACCATGAACAGAGGGAACCTTTCAATGACCTTTCCTGTGATTGAGGAATTTAGAGTGAGATGCACATGCAAGAAGGGCAAGAGAGTTTGCACACAGGATGCGGTAGTTATCTGGCGTGTCTTCCATGAATATTTAACAAGGGAAGGATGTCCAAGAGGCATTTCAAATTTACTGGAAAGATACTTAATTTAATTCCTGTTTGGCCAGATTTTTTTTTTCTACCAGCTAGTATAATATAATTTCTAAGATTTTTAAATTATGTACTTTGGAAGAGTGGAGATTTTAAAGGTTCTTTATTATACTTCCCTGAATTTATTTTTCATTCTTAATCATACCGGATGTATGATCAGTGAGATCCCTTGTTGGAACAACAAGAAACCCACAATCCCTGCTTCATATCTGTATTCCTTCAATTGACAATTTGCATGTATATTTAGGTGCTGCTGTGGAGATAACCAAGATTTTGAAAACACTGAGTACAATATTTTTATTTATATGGTGTGTTTCCTGGAAATGATAGTTCAGTTCCTGTCCTTAGGAGCTCAAGGAAAAGTTCAAACCTTTTTCTTTTACCCCTTTGCATCTATGGTAGTTTGAGAGGTTATCTCCCTCCGACCTGAATTTCACTGTGTCCCTATTGAAGGTGTGCCTCCTTTAAATTTACAGGGTAACGAGAAATTATGAGTTTCTTGTAGTAATCAATTACTTCAAGCTCCTCCTATTAACTAGAAGAATTTAGATATAATTTATTTGCAACTCAACTCTTTTTGGCTTCAGTGAAACCATTCATTTGTGAGTTGGAAGAAACACTCAAGGAAGTTCTATTGACCCAGTCTAAGATACTGACTCAGGACCCTGCAATCCAGAAGGAGCTTTGTTGCAAAATTAAGCCAATTCTGTGACAGGCATGGCAACCTCTGCAAAGCTTCCCAAGTTTATTTTGTATCTGAAGGGGATTTTGAAAAATCTAATATGTTAAAAATATGGACTAATATACTGAAGCACATCCTAATTGGAATGAAAGATAAATAACTAAAGAAAGTAGCTGAATTGCCCATTTTAAAATATTGATATCCTGTTATCTATTAGGAGCATTTAAAATCACCTCAATTGTATTAAAAACATTTTTTTTTTTCTTAATCTAGAGGATCATCTGATGTATTCAATTCCTGATTGATGTTTCTACAGCCCAAATAGTTGAAGTATATAGAGGGTCTAAAAACTTCCAGAGTAGAGCACACAGCATCAAAAATTAACAGGCTGCTTAAGCATAAGTCAGCACATCTTTTCCAAGGTTACTTCAACTCAGCAATCATACTTGGAACCTCTGAGATCACTAAGGATGGTCGGAGTTTTCTCCAGTGGAAATAACCAAACATATGTTTTATATGAAAAAACCCACAGCATTTTGAAAAGTATGATTCATTTTCTTACAAACAGAAATGTAAAAGTTTAAAACAAAAATGTCAGTCACCAGATCTAGAAAGATGTCTTCCTATTTAAATCAGTTGCACATCCAATGCAAAGTACATCAAGGCTTGTATCAATCCTTAAAATGTGCTAGTGAGAGTTGAATGCCACATACCTTTCCATAAGGCCTGTTATGCTAATCGCTATGGCAATCAGTTATTTATCATTCTTGCAGACATGTATTTTCCTTTTACGCTAGCAGGGTGGTTGATTGATTTTGTTTATTAAATGGGCAGAGTCAAAACTAGTCTTATAAACTGCTGTTCAAGTTAATTAGTGAGTATGTGTGTACTCAGAAGCAGAAAACTAAGTTATAAAATTATAACCTATATCAATCAGGCCTCTTTACTACATTATATCAAAATCATTGCACTTAGTGTATTCAGTATAAAACAGGGAGTAAAAATTCTGCATTTTCATTTCCCCCAGTCTCTGATGATATGGCAGTAAATGTGGTGTTGTTAGTCATAAAAGAGTAGGAACAGATATTGGCTTTTCCTCTGCTGTCTTACCTAAAACTCTCCCAGGTCTGTGAATAGCTTAAGAAATGGTGCAATAATAGGAAGATCCTAGAGTGGGTTTTTTTTAGTCTTGAGTTGATTAGCTGTTAGCAGGTAACACAGATGGTCTGCAAGAGCTACCATGAGGCTATAACCTAAACAGCAATAATTAGAGCAATAACAATAAAGTCTAAAAGCCAATCACTGGTGGAAATGCTAGACTGTGATTCTGGAGACCAGTTTCAACTCCTACATTTTATGTCCATGTGGGAGCAATGGGTATGTTCATAAGCTTCCATGCATACTTGTGAGTGTCCCTTTGTAAAGCAGAGGAAGACACATTTCCTTTTTCTGTCTGCTGCAAAATTTTTAAAGATCCAGCTGAGGATTTCACAGATCTCAAAAGCCTTTTCTTTCAAACTTGTATCACAACTGGGAGTAGATTTGATTGCTCTGGTTTTGGGAATAGGGAGTATTCTGAAACAGCATCTTTTCAGTGTTGGAGTATTCTTTCTGAATAGTTCAGTAGTCACTGGACAGATAAAACAGGATCTTTGAATTTAAAGCACATTTTCCAAAGAGAAAGCAGAGGAGGTTTGGGACTCAGTCTTTCAGAGATCTTTTTAGTACTTTGGGGTATGATAGCTTATTAGTCATTGCCCAACTATCTCCAAACTTAGGAGCCCTAGTCCTTTTAGCCTTTCCCCAGGTTGCAGATGTTCTAGTTGATACACTTGGTCACTTGTATTGTCTTTCTCTTTGCTATTTCTATTATGATTCTTTCTGAACTGCCAAGACCTAGAGTGTACACAGTATCAGTATTGTGATAAAACACAAATTTTGTCTTGAAGAAAAGATTTTTAAAAATCTTTCTCTTAGTAACCTTCCTGATGGCAGTCAACTTACACATTCTAGCAGCTACTCTATGGTGAGCCATGAGTTTCTGACTCCCTTTGAACATATTTCTGGTCATCTTTCCTGAGTTTGACTTGTCAGTTCCACACTCATCAGTTTACACAGTTCGGGTTTTCTTCATCTCATGTTTATTGTCACTGAAATGTCTCTATTGCCTTTCCCTCCCTCAATCAGTCTTGAGCAGCCCATGAGTGAGTGATTCAACATTATTTATTATTTAATTATCTGAAAGAGCTTTGTATCATCATGATTTTGAGATTTAGGTCTTCAAAGCATATATAAGATGGTCAGACATCTCTCGCCTTGCCTTTGAGCTCTCTAAAAATGGCATCGTCAGCCGCAAAATGGACAGAAATCTTGTTTTCCTTTTTCCTGGCTGCCATTCCTCCTCTATAGTATCTTATAAGGAACGTTGTGAAAAATAGTTATGGCATTACAGATCTTTCTGTACTGACATTCCACAGATGAAGCTGGGTTTGCAGGGTGACAGACCTCCACTCCCTCCCCCACCATTAATCTGGATGGAACATAGTTTTGTTTTGGGTTGGTTTAGTTTGTTTGCTAGCCTATAGAAATAAATTTACTGGATTTGTGATTTGTGTTTTTAACACCTTTGGTGTTTTTAACACCCTTTTTTAGATGTTTATCTCAACAAATTACACTCTTTGACAAGAATCAAGAGCATACAGCAGCCATTTAAGAACAGAAATACTTCACTATAGTTTATGAAGGTAAATATTTTCTTAGTGGAGCAAAGAACTGTGGAAGTAGCTATGCCTTGAGCAAAGACTATGTTTGCCAATATGTTGTCACACCAAAGTTTGAGGTGCTGGAGATCTCTTGTGCCAGAGGACTTTCAGTGTCATAGATCTTAGTACATCAGAAACTTTCAAGAGATGTTTGTGTGTAATAAAAAAAACAGCCCCAAAAGAAAGATCTACCATTCTGGAAAGCAAACTTGCAGAGTTTCAGCAACATTCAAGTGTAGAAAGTAGAAATCTGACAAGAATTTTACCACTGCAAGCCTGTTTCTCATGTGCAAGCCTGTTTTGCTGATGCAATAATACCAGTCTGCAATCTACCTCCTGCATTAAATGGATAAAGGTTTGTTAAAAGCATTAAAGACTGCTACTTCCTGATTTGTATGTACCCTGGGCACCCAAGAGGACTTTTTTACATGAAAAACTTGTAGTGATGAAATTCCTTTCGCTTCCCATTCAAAAGCTGTGGAATTTGCTTCTATTCCCATCGGAAAGTCAGAAAGTGTTGACAAAATGCAGTGGAAATCTAGCTTCGTGTTTTGGATAATGTAGTGCAGCCATTCTCAGATGGGGAAAAATGCTTCCTTTCTTGTTTGGAAAGTGAAAGGCTTACCGCTTTAGACGGCTTGTAGGAAGGCAAACACTGCTAGGTCAAGAGGCAGGGTTAGTTTAATGTCATCCTTGTGGGAGACAGTGCCCATGGATTCCGCCCTCCCATGCACACACATACCCTTTTTCATTTTGTTACAGGACAGGGCAGGGGAAGGAAGGAGGGTCTGCCCAGAAATTTGTAGGA
This sequence comes from Regulus satrapa, assembly GCA_013396955.1. Lineage (NCBI taxonomy): Eukaryota > Metazoa > Chordata > Aves > Passeriformes > Regulidae > Regulus > Regulus satrapa. The sequence goes on along the minus strand of VWZN01000253.1, from coordinate 33,989 downwards.
GAGAGTGAAGTACTGCTTTTTCATTTCTGTAATTGGAGCAAAAGGGACACTCACTCCTCCATGAATATTTTGACTTTTACCAATATGAATTGAAATAAAGGTAGTATATGCAGAAGTAACCAACAATTTGCTTTTGAATCTTGTCCAAGTACTAATACCAGGCTTGATCCTTACCTCTACTGATCATCTGGCAGCCTATGCACTACAGTCTGGTGGTCAGAGCAGGACAGATATTGAGTTGTTTTGCCTAAAGCTTATGCGAAACTTGTTAATTAGAACAAACATACATATAAAGCATCATCATCTACAACGACTCTCTCCAAAATGATAGATTTGGGTGTATATATTACTCAAGAATAAGGGAATGAGTTACACAAAAATAAGCAACTGACCTGGGGCTTCTTTTTCAAGTCATTCAGTCACTCCACATCACAATTTTTTTAAGAAAGAGCAGGAGAACTATGCTGTTTTACTACCCTGTCTTTAAAAGTGCCTTTTGTAGAAGATAAGAGATGGTGTCATTATGAAATGGAAATGCTTGTTCAGCCAGGGACCAGAGCAATGCATCTTAAAGTAAAATTGTACTTACTAAAACTTTTGATTGAGATATGCCTCAATTGCTTTCAGTATCTTTTATTCACGTATTTTCTGTTATGGAAAGGAAATTGATATATTTTCCCATCTTATTTTCTGTACAAAAAGCTGAATAACTTTATTTGTGATTAACACATATGGAGCCTGCCTTTGCTATTCATCTTGCTAACTGTATTTTCCAGGAGAACTCTCATGTTTTTTATTCTGTAGGGGTTTTCTTTGGGTTTTTTTTGTTTGTTTGTTTGTTTGTTTTTGTTTTTTTGGTTTTCTTTTTTTGTTTTTTTTTTTTTTTTTTTTTAGAATTCATGACTTTGAGCATAAAAGTGAATAAAACTCCGACACTAAATCATACCGAAAGGGAGGATATTTTTCTCTAGCCTGACATATGTATTTCATCATAATAAAAGATGAACCAAAATATCCCACACTTTATCAGTTTTTCCTGATGGCAGAGGTTTTTTATACATGCTGAGGTGTTTAGTTAATAATCTGACAGCAAAAATTATCACAGGTAGCACAAATAGTTGCACATCTAAATATTTTTGCCAGTTTGCTCAAACAGCTGACCTGTAAAAACCTTACAATTGGCCTGACAGCTGCAAATAGAAATGCAAATATTAATATTGTAAAATTATCCATAGAGTTATCTTTTAGGCTTTTGAGGCTTTAATTTATATACACTATCATTGTCTTGTTTGATATATTAAAAATATGAACTACGATAAATACAAAGTCAGGTCTCTCTTTGCTGGAATTGAGAGAAAAGCCTTAGAGCAAACTCAGGACCTGTATTTTTGGAAGGAGCCTGTCTGTCAGCATTCTTAGTGAGGCTGTTTGCAGTAGCCTAAAACCAGCTAGCCTGTTGTAACAAAATGCTGATCATTTTCTCTCATCATTGACATTGTTCTGCTCAAAACCATAGGAAGTAATTAAGAAGTAAAACGTCTTTCATCTTCAGTGGAACTGGGATGATGGCCATAACAGGGCAAGAGTGGATTGCAGTTTGGTAGAAGTTCTGATACGATATGGATTTTCAATATGCATAGTTCTCCATGTCAGCAAAATCAGGCCATTGCAGTTTTATCTGACATTCATAACTAATTTAATGGAAGTCCTGATATAATATGCTATTTAAGCCATACCCATTTTGTAATTAAAGTCTCAGTTCAAATGACTGTGGCAATGTATTTTTATTTTCAGTATGGACTTTTTGACTCATTACTGTGTTGCAAAGTCATTTACAATAAATATGAATTTCATAAAGGACTGATTGGGGATTATTAAGAGCTCAGATGCAACTAACAAAAAGAAAAATATTTGCTATGATTGGGTTATTCATAGTTCCATGTTTTTCTCAAAAGGGTATATGTATTTTTGGAAGTTATTCTATTCTGGTTAGTCACACAAAGTATTTCGAGTATAAGACAAATCAACTAAACTTTTCAATTGAATGTTACATGACCACACTATGCTTTTGTGTCTCCACAGGCATGGAGTACAAAGTGGCACTTGACAGAACATTAAAGATGAGTCCTGGAAAGTATGTAATAATCCAGTATATAGAGGATTGACCTTGGTTACCTCCTTATAAAGCTCTTCTTTACACAGTAATCATAGAATGGTTTGAGTTGGAGGGATCTTAACATCATCGAGTTCCAGCCCCTTGTCATCAGCAGGGACACCTTCCACTATCCCAGCTACATTCAGTGTGGCCTTGAACACTTCCAGGGGTGGTGCATCCACAGCTTCTGTGGGAAACCTGTGCCAGAAAAGATTAGATTTCCCTAAGATCTAATATAATTATTTTTTTTAATAAAATGCAGAGAGGCATTATCTCTGATGCTAAATTGCAGATCTGTGTTGCAGCTTTCATTAGGTATAGCTTCATTTTGAGAATTTAGGCCTTCTTTTACCTTTCAGCTGTTTAGCTGTTAAAAAAAGAAACCTAAGAAAACAAAAAATTTAGGTGAAATTAAAACTATGCCAAAAATTATTTTATTTTAATGACACCATTTTCCACATTCACCATTGCAGATTTATAATTTTCTTCTTAAAAATCATGTAATTTAAAGGTTCTTTCTCATGAAAACTAAATAGTGTCACCTTGAACTCTACCAATATAACTGAGGAGATGACAGGAGATAAGATAAAAGTCAATAAAAAGAGAATAATTTATTAAAAAGATCTAATGTTACAAGAACAGTACACAGAAACTATTATATTACTGTGTCTTCCACATTGTATATACCATTATATATAGCATATATACAGATTGTATACAATATATCTAACATTTTGATATCGGCCATGACAGAAACCTTCTTTTGGTCTGTGAAACGAGGTTTCTTTCTAGTTATTATTTTTCTGAACAGATCCTGTGACATTATACAAAAATACAGTCTCCTCAGTGACGCCAGACTGCACTATTACAATCTTTTACATGAAAAAGGAAAATGCTTTCTCTTGCAACTAAAAATGTAATGATAAGGAAACATCTTCTACAAAGTAACAAATAGGTAATACATAGGTACTTAAACATTTAAAACATGTTTATTAATATATTTAAGATGCAAAATACATATTCTGCTCGTGTTGAATATAAAACATACCTCCTTTTGTCCCTGCAATACAACTACATTACCTGATGGTATGTTCAAGATTTCTATTTGTATCTTCATACTAGAGAGGGAGATGTGTCTAGATGGAGCTCTGTCTCCTTATCAGACCTTTATTCTTCCTATAAATCATATCAATTTTTTGTTATCAGAAAGTTAAACCAAATGCCACCAGCAGTGAATGTAGCCTTTTTGAGTACTCTGAAATAAACTGCATTGCCAAGCAACTGTATAAAAAAATAGAGGAAATTGTGCATAACTTATTTATAAAACAGCCATTTGGCTTTTTTGGTTTATCACTTTATTCTTATTTATTTCAACATTTTGGCAGATGATAAATTGCTGATGCAGGCTCTCTGCACAGTAGCAATGCTGCTGTTTTACAAGGGCCAGAAGGTAATTTCTCTCTATGAGTTTGCTCTATCAGCAAGGTACATTACACCTTCCTGTCTTTGATCTCAAAGGCTTTTCCAGAAGGAGAGATATAGAAGGCGTCTTTCTGTATATCTACAGTCAATGCTTAGTTAGCTATCCTGCCATTTTTTTCTGAGCAACATGGTGACTTAGGTAATTTTAAACTCCATTTTTTAGAAAATTATTTAAAATATTTGTGGGTAACAAAGATTTGAGTTGAACCTTCTCTGAAAAATTTTGCTGATAATATATTCAAATGCAAAAAAGATTTAGTCATTGTCAGCTTTTCACCTTATTTCTGTTGTGCTTTATTTTCTACTGTTTTGAGGCAGATGAGAAAGAGCACAGCTGCACTGTATTATTTAAATGCCAAAAATTATTTTACTAGTGAACTGGCATTTTGAATTGGGAGCCCATCAGCTCAAATGGGTTTTCATCAAAACTCTTGGAGAGATAGACAACTAGAAGAACCAGGCTATTAGACTTTAATGTTAACCATTTTTTACTTGATTCCTTCCAGGCAGTGTAATGTTTTTCCTGGGCATGATCCCCAGATGTGTTAGCAAGATGCTGCCCCTCATAACACCATGCACACTATGATTGTACAAACATGCACACGTTCTTCTCTGGAAGTAATTTTTTCTCAGGTTCCAGTATGTGGGAAGGCCTTCCAACATAGAAAAATTGCCTAACTTTTCTCCTGAGTAAAAAATTGTCTGGTACAGCATAAAAAGGGGGATTAAAACTGATAGCATACAGCACCTACAAGAATAATCTCCAGTGAATTACAGAAATAGAGCCAATTAGATAAATATTTGGAATGAATCTCTGCAACACTTTTCCATGTTTTTTTCTCAGAAACAAAATTCTCCAGAACATATCCTACTGCAGCCTGTATATATGTGGATAATATAATTTTGAAAAATTTTAATATTCTCTCCATAATATGCTTTCATATATACTTCAACTTGACTACCAACCATACAAATCATAGAATATTACCAAAAATTTGACTCAGAGGAAAAAGAAATTTAAAACTGAGAAGTTGTTGGGAAAAGTAGGTTTATCTCCTTGCATTGCTTTATTTTTCCACTTAATAGATTAATATATATCATGTTTAAATGCCCAGTGGAATTTTCATTGTAGTATTCAGTAGACATTTATTTCTTGTTTTCTATTGAATATTTCTTTGAACATGAAATCTTGTGGTATTTGATAAAATCCGACTGGTTTCCTCCTAAGCTTGTGTTTAATAATTTTCCATTTACATGGTAATAAAATAAATGGATTTACTTCTCCATTTTGCATTTATGGGGTAAGTTGTTTAGTATTTAATTGACAAATTTTTTTGCTAATTGAATACATATTATATATTTTCAGAACAAATTCTTCTTTACTTTTGCAGTATATAAACTGTGTTTTTCTTCCTTGTCAGTAGGAACAACCTTTTCTCAGGGGTGCAAGCAAAGTATTAAAAAGCAAAGCTGCATCAAACTTTGTTCTATATTTTCAAAAAGACTTTCTTTTTCTCCAAACCATACAGCTGTACAATACCAGACACCACCCTTTAAACACCTTAGGATACATGATTAGGTTCACCAAATTTGAACAATTAAAAAAGGAAAATGCATTTGACAGAAATTACCTTTGCTTACAAAAGTTTATTACATACAATCTGCATATTTTTGGGCCAAGAAGGGTCTCCTCCCCAGAGGACTTTTACAAATAAGGAAGAGATAAAAACCTGATGAATTCTTGACCGTGTCTCCAACAGTCCTCTAAGTGCACTACAGGCATTTCAATGGGTCTTTAAACATTAGCTTGGGTTTTCAGTTTCTCCACGGACCTAAAACTCCATCCCTTGGTGNTGAGGTCGAAGGTACCATCAGTGCTAAAAGCAGCATTACAGAGGATGAGGAAGTAGACAGCACATGTAAGGTGGACTGAGCACTTGTTACTTTCCCTCCTGAAATGAAAAGCAAATTAATTAAGAAAAAAAATTGCAAATGCTTCTCAGTACATTTAGATATTAGCTTTTGTCCAAATTTATATTCTATTACCCTCAGCAAAAAACTAATTTTTAGGCAATGAATTACTGTGTGAAAACTGCAGTCACAAAATGGGCTCCTACACAGATGGGATTTTATGATGATGCCTATGGCAACTCACATCCTGGATCCTCATATTCAGCCTGCAAATTAATAGGAATTTCCAAAAGGATATATGATTTTGTGCCTTAATCCTCAAAAAAAGCATTGGACTGCAGAAGCTGCCTTGAGTCACAAATCTTTGTCCCAGAAAGGGGAATGAAAGTTAGCCCTTGATCCCTATGTTTGTCCAGAGGAAAAATCAGTCTTTGGCCCATTAGTGCAGTGTTGATTTTTGATCACAGCAGTGTCTTAAAAAAGCCATGCTAAGGGGAACTCTGTTCTAGGGTGGGAGTGGCAACAGACTGGGTTCCTTTGGACAACAATTGTCCCAAGTGAAACTAATGTGATATGTATAGTCTAATTAGATGGAGAACTTTGTGGCCTAGAGTTATGGTTTGAAAGATATATGAAAAGAGTATTCCATGGAGTAGGGACTGGTGTCTTCTGCATTGTGATAATAGCACTGCAGTAACCAGATACAGATATTAGCAGTTTGTAACCAGACTAGAGCTGAAATTGTAGTTCTAGATTGAAATTTCAGGCTCATACCTTTAGGTTAGTGCTCCTTAAGGACCAAAAAGCAATATTTAATAAATGTCTTCTGGTTTTGTCTAGGCAAAGATTATGTTATTACTTTGTTGTTCTTGCCATTAATCCTCCCATCCTTTACTTACCTTTGTAATATTGATACTTTAAATTCTTTCAGCATATCGCAGTAAGGAGAAGGCAGATAGACATCATAATTCACCTAATGATAACTTTTTAATACTTTAAGTTTTAATACTGCTATAAGTTAATAATTAAATAAAGTAATAATTATGCAACGGAGTCACTGGAACCTATGGAAAAATTCAGCTTATACTCAAGCAGCTACCTAAATACATGCCACTTTAGCTGTGTTACATAGTACACTTGTAGTTGGTGTAACAGAATGATGTGTGTATCTCCTATGTCCCACATCCCATATGCCAGCTTTGTTTGGGATGCCGTTAGACATTGCAGATGTCTTCAGGTGCTCATGTCTTAATACTAAAATTCAGATTAGTTGAATTGCTGTCAAGGGTCCACTGCTGGTCTCAGTGGATTGCATCCCAGCTGACTATATTGTTATTTGGGACACTGGTGCACAAAGAAACATCTATAGCTCAGGGAACTTTTTAATTGTTTTCCTCAAAAGGGAGAGGTTTCCTACAAATCATCTTCCTTGTTCATCAGCCTCACATGGTTGCCTCAGGTGATCTTAAACATCCCATGTGTCACTGGATACCTTTGTTTCAGCATAGAGCAAGAGACTCAGATCAGTGATTTTATTTAACAGCTAAAGAACTGTGAGAACTTTGCTTTTCTGCTAGAGAATAACAGAGTTAATGAGCATTGCTATAATGACCACACTTTCAAATATAAGTGTAACCTTACCTGAAAAAGATGGAACTCTGATCTGGGGACTTGCAGTCCCATCCCCTCCTTCACTGACTGCACAGACCTCAATGATGTACACCCCAACATCAGGAAGAAGTACCACTGCAGAGGTTTTCTGTGTTTCTATAACTTGGCTATTGCTCTGGCCCTCTTGCCGAAACAACACCTGTGGTGGATACAGTAGATAGTGGTCACAGTGGTAATTCCAGCTCTGTAGCAGACATTTTATGTAGATAACACAGTCACTGCAATACCAACTGTTTCATGCTTTCATTAGGGATTTCTTAACATTGCATTTGAACAGACATCTGCTTTTGCTCCTCCCTTCCTGCAGTGTTTTCAAAATGGTAATAACAAAATATTTTAGAGATTCATGAATGTGAAAGGACATAGATTATGACCTAGAGCAAAGACAGAGGACTTGTCCTCTCTAGCATTAGGTGTTGCAGAACTTTATCTCCAAAATTTCAAAATGTATTTTGAGTTCCATTTGGTTCAAATTCTTATCCCAAAGTTCATATTGATAGTCACATTTTTGGCTCAAGAACCGAACTTCAAATATAAGGGAAATAGCCTAAGTAATGTATTTACTGTGTTTGCTTTAGCTGGCTAAACCAACTGACAACAGCTCAGATCTGTCCCTGCATTTCTTGTGAAACTTAATACAAATTCATGGCATGTGGGAGGAAAGCAAGTCAGCACGTAGCTGTCTTTTTGGTATTTCTGCATAAGAGTTTTTGCTCCCAGAGAAAATTGAAAAGGTCAGAGACGTGTGAAAAACCAAAGAAGTCAATTCAACTATTTCAGAATATCAACTATTCTGATAAAGGTTAGAACCATTTCTGGTTTATTTGGACCATTTTATACTGTCTTGGTGATATTTCCTGATGTATCACAGGAGATGTAAGATTGTAGTGTATAGAAAAGATTTGGGCTTCAAAAACCCCAGACCCCACATTTCTCTAAAAACACTGAAGTCATTCTACTTTGATTTAAACTTTTTCAGTGAA
>VWZN01000253.1:5766-25751 GCA_013396955.1 Regulus satrapa | reverse complement strand
TTCTGGTTTATATGACTTCTTATTTAAGTGTTAATCTGGATTTTAATCTTTAAAACTTCAAAACTTTAAATTCCAGGTGCTACCATCACTGCTGTTGAATATCACTAACATGATCACTAAACAAACGGAAGTATTTCTGTTTCTGCTGAAAAAGATATTAATTTTAATGCAAATGAAAGATATTTCATTATTATGCAGTACTCTAAATCCTACAACAAACAGCTGAATTGAAAAACTACTAGGAATTTCATTGTAGTCTGATATTATTAATAGCCACTGCTGACTCAAAGATGATGGAACTGACCCCCTCCAGATAGAGGGTAGTCACATAGAGTTCAATATTTGAAAAACACAACACAAAAATATGTTGGGACATTTCTCTAATTTTGATTCTATTATTGTTTCTCACAGTGAAAGCTAATTGCAGTCAGTCTGTAGAGAATGCTTTACTTGCACAGAGGAACAAGAAAGAGAAAAAAGTCAACAAAGAAGAGGAGCAATTCCTTGGAGGAGAGAAAGGTGAGCAAGGAAGGGAAAGCACTAACCTTGTATCCCATTACATCAGATTCATTTGCTAGAGGTCTGACTGGCTCCCACCCAAGAGACACATGTGAGCCATCTTGTATGCACATAATATTGCCTGGTGCTTGGCTGGGGGCTGAGAAGAAAAAATAACATGTACACATACATTTTTATGGGTAGTTTCTTTAAAAACAAAAGAAAAGTATTTAAATCTTTCATTGCATTTAAAACTGGAAGTGTTACCATGCTTCCAACTCTAGATGGAACATTTAAGATTTTTTTTAATCAGTAGCATAAATTAAGTTTATTATAGTGTATTTATTCTGCCCACCCTATAAATTCCACAAAGCTTTTGAACTTGGATTATTTTCTCTCCTTGTGTACAGAATTCCTTGTTTTCCAGGAAATTAACCTTGGTTATGAATGCAAAAGCCATATGAATTCGTGTCTAAACATCAAAGCAAAGCCATGAATCAAAACTATACATGATTCCTGGTTATTATACACTTAATATATAAAACCCCAAGGGGACAGAAGTTGCTCCCTGACTTCTTCCCTTTAGCTAAGGTACTGAGAGTACTTACGTGATTTCTTGGTTGCTGCATGCACAGCAGTGCTAGGTGGTCCATATCCTGCAGCATTGTATGCCCTCACTGTTAGGTGATATAATGTGTTTCCTTCTAATCCTGTCAGGAGGATGGATGACTCATTTCCCTCTGTTTTGACCTTTTCTGCTGCTTCTTCCTGCTGCATGTCCTTCCAGTAAGCAACCTGCCAACAAGCAACCAAAAAAAGGATTAATATAGGCACCTGAAAAGTTCATGCTTCCAGATGCTTGTGCTTGTTTTCGTGTGGAGGGCATTTTTGCCATTTATCAGACCACTTTAAGCATATGAGCCTAGCAGCTTGACTTCAAGCCGTGTAGTGCTCTCTTCTCCAAACTGGCAAGACTTGGAATATGTGTGACCCAAAGCACATGGACTAGCTGTGTACTGGCACAAGAAGAGGTTGCTATAATACGGAAGAGTAGAGGGTGTGATTTGGCAGGGAGAGCTCATCACTAAAGAATACCATTCAAGGAGAACTCATCCTCTAGTAGGTCACTGGAATATCTATGTTCACCCTGGAAAACTCTGAGTGCATCAGTTAAGAAGTGTTGTGAGCAATATTCTCTTCCTGGTGCAACTCAGATCCAAGAGATTTCTTATCAGCCCAATGAATAGGCAATGACAGAACAAAGATGAAAATATTTCAATCATCTGAAAAATCTCAACACAAGAAAAAAAGGAAATGGATTCAGTTTAAGTTCTTGGATATAAACAGGTTTCTGGTAAATGAAGTTGTGATAGCATGTTTATACCCTTCCTTTTCAGACATAAAATTAAGACCTAAATTATCTTTGGTGGTTCTTAATTCTTATTCTCTGGTATATTTAAATTTATCTTTATCTCAAAGAGGTTATAAAGCTGAGCTGAGAATTTGGCCAGTCTCTGTCCTCAGGGACCAAGCATTTGCAGGGTGTAACTGGAGAAAATTTATCTAGGTGAGCTACGCAAGTAAGGCAATTCTCATGGGGCCCTATTTTGCCTAACAGGACATGTCCCTGACATGCCATTCAAAGACCTATACTCAGCTTACATTAATTCATGCCAAGACCTATTTGCATTTCTTCCACATTTTGACCTTTTGTGTGAAGCTGGTTATTTCTTAATAAGTTATTTATTTACATTGTATCAAGATAACTTTTCCTTTGAGAAAAAAGGTCACAGACAAGACAGAACTCTTGAGAATGTCTCCCAGGAAATGGTGAACCAAAAAGCCCCAAGGGGTTCATAGGAAAATAAGAACAATGAGCACAATGCTGACCTTTTATAATTGTACTAGGACTGCCATAAAAAAAAGATCTAAAACAATCTGGTTGCAAAAATATACATTTGAGTTTTTGTCTTCACTTAAGAAAGGTGTCTCTAACTTTGAGGGCATATTAGTTTGTGTCAGCTCACTGTTTTTCACTCTTTCAACTGTAAAATTCAAGTTTTTGTTTATTGTGTATGTACCTGCCATTACCTCATGTTAAAATGCTGTTGCTTCAATTCTGAGATGAAATATAGTTCAGTTCACAAATCTAGCTGCAGTTGCTACTTGTTCTGAAATATGTGATTCACTGAGGTATTTTGCTGGATGAATAATTGACCCAAGCTACTGATATCTGAAATAGCACCTATTCAGAGTCAGTTTTCTTTCCTTGAAAAGAAAAATTAATCAATAACCATTTATTCACATCCTACTATTGAATCTTCAATACTTAATATCTCTTGGGCAGTCCAATTACTTTCATTTTACTTGATGCATCTTTACAAATTTGATGCTAAAATGATGAGAATTACACAATATGAGCACTGTATGAACAGGCAGTGAGATGGAGCACGTGTCCTGGAGATCCTGAAGATCCAGATAGTGCTGCCTGGTGAGGTTCCAACAAGAAAAGGGTCAGAAAGGAAAAGTGAGTTGACTAAAACTATACAGGTGAATAGTAGCTGGGGTGGAAATGCAACTGAAGTTTTTATCCTTTTTTCCCTTTTTTTCTAGAAAGCCAGGAGAAAAATTAAAAGTAGGTGTGTTTATTCACAGGATGCAGCACATTTCATGTTACTGAAAGATTCATGAATTAACTCTGGTTTTTTTAAAATATTTTTTAAAATTTTTGTGGTGACTCATGCATCCATTTTTTGGTGACCAAAGGAAATAAAAGAAGTGGTTATAAACCAAAGAAATTCCAATGATTGTTGACTGAGGTAGATGATGTGGAGATTTACATTGATTTGAACTGAAATGAAGATATTTCTGATTTTTAAAACTGAGGCACATATATCTTAAAATGGAGGATTTTTTAATTTACACATCTCTGTGTTTGCTAGTTCTTTTAAAAATCTTATTTTCTGCAACCTTAGTCAAAACTTCTCAGAAGGGATTTATAACACAGAACAGGTTTTCATTAATGAAAACATTGAATATTGATAATAGCATGAAGCATAAATCATAAAAACTGAAGGAAAAAGGGGAGAAGAAAGCATTTTGTATGATTAAGAAATTCTTGTCTGTGAGGTTTTACATTTTTTCTGATTGTTTCTTAGTGAAAGAATAGTAAACTTCAGTACCTGATTTCCAGAGGTGCATCCCTCTTAGCTGGAGAGGAGCAACCTGCTTTGCTCTGATCATGAGTTAAGTTATAGTTAAAGGAAATCTTGGTAAAAAAAAAACAAAACAAAACAAAAAAAACCCCAAAAAACAAAAAATCTGTTTAAATTCTACCTCTGATATTTGCAGACCATTTCCTTGAAGTTTTAAGTTAAGAAGTATCTTAAATCATACTGTTTTCCCTAAGTAGGTTTCTAGGTTATGTAGTCTTTGCCATAAATTAATCTTATCTAATTACAGATCATCTTCAATAAATGCATTAAAGTCAGAGTTATTGGCTGGGCATTCTTTCTGTTGACCACAGAAAATTAAATCTACAAACAAAGCATATCAAGTAAGAGCCTAAAATAAGTAAAATTTCTGTCTTGCTTTTCCAGGCTGTGGTTAAAATATCTATATGCTCTTTCAAAATTACCTCAGGGTGTACTACACTGAATACAAAGAAAAAAAAAAGAAAAATCCAGTGCCATGTAGAGATAATTATCTGTTTCATTATAAAAATAGAAAAGTGCAGCTAAGAAACAGCAAAATATTGAGTAATTCTTTTTGAAAAGCTATAATATTGTTTTATTAAATAAATAATACAATACACCAAGCTATTATGTCAAGTAATCCTCTCTGAAAATGGCCCTCAAGACTTTTTGTTTTGTTTTGGTTTTTTTTGGTTTGGTTTGGTTTGGTTTGGTTTTTATGTTTGTTTTTGTTTTTCTTTGCTTCAAATTGATCTTTAGATTATATTAGCTAAACTCCTATCCCTTAGAGGAATTCCAGTGAAAATGATATGAGCTTTTTCATTAATACCTAAGTATTAACTTTCTCTTTCTGAAAAGGAAAAAAGAAACCCAAAATATCTCTTTCCAGTCAGTAATTATTTCTGTTTTCCTTCCTTATCAGTAGAGAATGACAAAGGAAATATTGCCTTGGGCTCAAATAGATTTTATAACCTTCAGCTTATAGATTCCAAACAATAAGTATGAACAACACACTGTATTTTTCTACAATTCTGACAAAGTTTTTGAGCTACATCTACTTTATCAGATGGTAGCTAGCATATATTTAGCAAGGTCGGGCAGACAGCTGACAAACCTGTGCTGAAGGCAGGAGTAATATGTGCTTTGGAAGATGCAGATGAGGGCAGAAAACCTTACATAAAACACATGTGACATAACAGTTAACACTGCCTTTCAAGGATGACAACGTGAAATTGGACAAGTTCCTTTGCCTTTCATTACTCCTTAGTACAAAGTGCAAGCAGGGCCAGAATAAAAGTGGGTCACTGTGAACTTGTCCACATTTAGCAAATATTCTGTCACTTTTGTTGATTAAAGCCTGAACATTCAAATATTAAGAAAATAGCTGCCCCTTTTATAATGCTGTTGCCAAAAGGCCAGAAATGTGAAGACTGTGTAGGAGGTTGTCATTGCTATGGTGACTGCAGCCAGAATATGAATTGAGAAATGAAAACAGAGTGACCAGTCAGATTGTTTTGCATTCAGATTGAACTAAAGGCAACTCTTTAGCTGTGGCCCACAATAATTCTACAGTAGGAAATAATTAAAAAAACCCCCCCAAAATATAATTAATTAATCCTTTTATCAAAATAACTGGATTTCCGTGCATTATCTATTTGCTGTTTGTGGTTTAAAGGAGTGCTACAGGCTTTGTTTTGCATGTCCAAATGATGAACTTTCTGAATCAGTTTTGAAATAAAGAGTCGTCCCAACAAGTCAAAGAGACTCCTAAGAAAGTAAATAATATGAAAAATCAAAAGCTGTTCTGTATTTCTGGGTTTTTTTTCTGGGGTGTAGATTTTTAGCTGCGAAGTCTTCCTACACATACTCCTTTCTTTTTTATGCTGTGGGGATGCTTGAAAGGCAAACTGCTATTATGTTAGGAAAATTGGGCTGATAGTGTGGACTTCATGTACTTAAATGAATATTATAATCCACTAACTCACTGATCCTATAAATCATTACCTCCTTTTTGATGAAATCCTACCCAAAAATGGAATTGAAAAGATCTAGCAATACAATCCTTAGAAGTTATTCTCTCCTACTGAATTTTGCAGGACAGCAACATTTACTTTTATATTTACTGAGTAAATGCTGCTCAGACTGCAATTATTCCTGTGAAGATGGAGAAGAGAAAACTTCTCCTTGAAAGGTTTTTCTGCCAGAAAGTGGGTAGAGGAATTCTGGCTAAATGAATGAGGACAGAAAGGGCAGCATAGGGGTCAATAGGGTGGGTAGGAAAAAAGACCCTCATCTCCCCAGATAAATATAGTATCTTAAGAAGTATCACTATTTAGAAGGCTGCTCTAATTCCTTCATGGGAGGAGGTACAAGGGAGCAGTGAATTATTTTTATATTTAATTTTTTTGTTATGTCAACAGCAGGCCCTTGGCTTGAAATATTTTCTCTGTAGTCTTCATGCTATAATCCTAAAATTGGTATACAGCGGAGGAGCCAAATTGTTATAAGGTTCACTGTTAGTAACTTGTCTTGTATCAATGCACACTTTCAGGTTTGTACCTGAGAAATCTGTGAGAGACATAGAGCTGGCAAGTATTACTCTTTGGGTCAGAGCATGCCAAATTCCAAAGGACAGAGCATTTTGCAAGTGCAGAAGACCACCTCTGACACAAAGGAACCCACTGTCTTACCTGTAACAACCATCTATTGCTAGGACACACCTATGGAGCTAAGGGAAGTATTATGTGAAAAGCAAGTAAATGCAAAATCCATTCACATTATGAAAAGATAAGTTCCTAGGGAAATAAATTTCAATTTTAGAAAGAAAATATATTTTTTATTTTAAAATACATAATGCAAAGTTAATAGAACCTTTTGAGAATTGTTTTGATCAATGGAATGAGGATAAGAGTGAAAATAGTAGGTCTAATTTAAAAGATGTTAAGATATCTAAGAAAAAAAAAATCCCAAACCAGTCACCTTTCTGAAAAGAAAAAAGACAGGGTGCAGCAAGTAAGTTATTTCAGATGATAAGGACTGGTCTCAAGATTGAAGTCAGGTTAGTAACAAGTGGAACACTTCAGCATGGAGAGGAATAGTATTTGCAAGATGAATATAATCTTTATCAGATACTGTTTTGTTCTCTTTATAAATAGCAGGTTTAAAGGTAAAATGGTCAAATATGACTTTTGCTGCATGAAGCAAGCTATGTGCAAAGGAATAGAAACATAAGGAAGAAGCAGGAGAAAAGAGCAATGAAAAAGAAAAACTGACAGGGCTGACAGAGGGTTAACAGAGTTCAGTGTGCGGATGTAGATGGGAAAAAGACCTGAACAAATGCTGGACCTGAGGGGACATGACAAAGTCACAGCCCATTTGGAGTGTTCTAGATATTAATAGAGATATTACTATCTAATGTATCAAAAGACTACAGAAATAGGTAAAAAATAATATTAACTGGCTACATCTGAGTTATGAGGTAAATACGCTGTCCTGGTTGTGGCTGGCCAGCCTGCGGCTGAGCTGGAGAATATGTTGGCTCTGACACCTACATTTCCTTCCTAAGGCTATTGGTCACCAGCCCCTAGGGTTGCCTAGGCATTCTACCAGGGAGACAACCTGTGCTAGTAGATCACAAGGTATCTTTTGACACCCACATGACTGGTGTCTACCTCAGACCTACGTTTACTCTCTTTTCAGTATGACTGTAGAAAACCAGGAACGAGTCAGCACTGTCTAAAGGTCTAGAAGAGGACAAATAACCGACATCCCAAAATCAGGTAATTTGGTTTATCTGAACTATTTAATGAGGATCAACACAGCCTGATCCACAAGGTCAGGGTGGGTTGTGGTGCTGGCCCAAAGGAATAGACATGTGTACAGCTAGATCTGATCTGTTCCTGGAGATTTGGATTGTAAACTGTATCCAAAGTGCAAGAAAGTCCCTTGCCAGGGCTGGTTCACTCTCCCAAGTCAGGAAGGGCTTCCTCTAAGCAGTGTTTTATTTATGGACTGTGCAGCTGCTGCTTCCCTCTTGACATCTGTTGTTACGGTCTGCCCAGCAGATGTCCCTCAGCCACTGTGGGATGAGAACACATGGATGCAGAGGTTCTCTCCTTTCTCTGTACTGATTGCTGTCAGTAAATAACAAATTTGAACTGGTCGCTTAGAGCTGGAAACAGTCAATACCTAATTTTCCCCAGCCTGTGAATGATGCATGCTGGGTCGCTTGCAGTTCTTTCAGCTCTCTATAACACAAAGAGGTGTTATAAGAACTGGCGTTGTACTGTTTTCAAGCACAAATAAATAAAAAAATGTTCCGGTGCTACAGCTGTGACTGTTGTTCCACAGCTAGTGATATGTATGCTAAAATGAGCATAATTCCTATTGAAGTTTAACTACTGCACACATTAACAGAATGCAACACTTGCAAAAGCAACAAGACTTCTCATTATATTTTGTGATCATACCTCGAATCCCTGGGGTCTTCCTAGACTTTCTTTAATATGTTTCCACGCAACAAGAATCTCTGATACAGACAAACTCGTAGCTTTGACATCGATGGGAGCAGCAGTGGGTTCTGTATTAAGAAAAATGGAAACAATAAACCTCCACTATAACATCTTGTATTTATCAAAAACACTCAGTCTGAAACTGACATTTACTTCCTTTATTCTATCTTAATACTCACAAGAAGGTATGACACTTAGGGGGAACATGAAAAACGGAACAAGATGAAGAGATTATTATTGCTGTATTTCTTTATTTGTGTCATGCTACATCAATATCTCAACCCTGATGATGGGTGCAGCAAACTATGAAAGAATCTCTTGCCTGTGATTTTTTTTTTTAAAAAAAGCTTTAATATTTGTGTATGTGTCCCCTGCCGCCACACACCCTGTTCATAGCCCTAGCTGCAACAGCAAATGGAACATTAATTTTATTCGTGGCTTCTTAGTGCCATTCTGTTCACTGAAGATGAGCAATACCTTGCTGAGGTACTCAGTCAGTCCTGTCCTGGGGCAGTACTGACTAGAAGGAGATACCCAGTGCTGTAGTGAAATGCTATGTGAAAGATTTATTTTTAGGACTATGTTATTATATCCTCAAAGTCACAGGACCAGTGTTTGGGATGTGCCAGCTTCTCTGTGCTATGAAGAATTGACTGTTTTAGGCCTGGGGTGCACATTTTTATAATGGCACCAAGACCTAAGGTTTGTCCCTCTGTTTACCCATGTTTGTTTCCATTGGCCTTCTGTCCATGTTTCTATCTCCATGTGTCTTCATAGGACACTCTGCAGTCCTGACCTCCTGACTGTCTGGGGCAGAGGATCCTTCCTGTCCTCCAGCCTGGCTGGGTGTCCTTTGGTGATGCTGGGCCATGGCGCTCAGTGAAGGCTTTATATAGGATGCTTTATATACCACACTTGCCCAACAGCGCTGTCCCAGGCATATTTGCCTTTTTACTTTCACATCAATGAATGCTTTATAAAGGCCCAGCTTCTTTCAGTGGTTGGGAAGTTTAATAAATGTCCCCTAATACTTGCCATGACAGGCTATTGAGCACCCCACCACTCAGCTGTATCACCTGTTACAGTATGCTGGGAGTGACGGGTGTCCAAAAATTGTCTCATATGAAACAGGGACATGGGTCAAGGGAATCTTGTGGGTCTTTTGCTTTGTTACCTAAATATGACTGAAAACTTTCTTAGACACAAGCCGTGGAGCCAAGGCTTCTACATACACTGTGCAGCACAAAATAGGGCATTTCTCTACCTTTCTGGTGTAATACACTTACTCAGCAAAAACGGGAATTCACTTTCCTGTCTAGTCACAGAACCTTTGATTTCCTCCTTGGCCTAATGTTCCTCAATACATTTATAATGTGTTGATCTGTTCCTGGAAGGCAGACAAAGGTCTTGCTTTTATGTTGTAGGGAGACACATCAAAGAGCTTTCTGAAAAATGGGGTTTTGGGGGATTTATTTAACAGAGTTACAAAAAAGGAGTTTCCTTCCAGAACAGCCTGAGGTAAAATTATATATTTTTTCTCAATGATCAAACCACTTAATACATAAGACACTTAATATCAATGTGGACACATTAGCTACCCTCATTTCTCTGCAGGTGTTGTTCTGGACCTGTAACTGTTGCCCTACAAATCTTTTTAACATGGCTCCTACAAAATGTTCATCCTTTTTGATGTCAGACTTTTAATGTTTGTAACTCTTTTTTGATCTCTTTTTAAATCTATATCTGAAGAAAAGAAATAATTCTGATGTGATACAAAGTGGTGTTTGCCAAGAATGAGTATTACTAATAAGTATAAAATATATTAGGAACTCTTTAGGTAATAAAGAATTTAAAAAATATGTTCAGGAATAAGAGAAATTATCTTTTGAATTCAATACTGAAAGAATTGTATTATGAAGAATATATTGCTTATAATGTAATTTTCTTTTCAATGGTTACATCCTGCTTTCTATTTTATGTACTACTAAGATTTGTGAGGCAAAAGCTATTTTCTAGTTTTTGCATTATTGAAGCAATTACCTTGTTGTCAGAAAAGATTGCAGTGTGATAAATAATTTGAGATGTACACAAAATGTTGGTTGGTAGACTTTACATTTTCTATAATTACAGGTATCATTTCCTCTTCATAGCATTCACTGAGAGTGGTTTATATATTGCTTGAATAGAAACAGAATATTTTCTGATACTTAAAAAAAATTGTTTTTAACAAATGGAGCAGAAATAGTTTGGATTTTTTTATGTGAAGAAAATGTATTTCTCACATATTCAGAAATAATTTACTGCAGTTCCACTGATATTAGGCACTGAGAATAGTGTTCAGCAAAACAAAAGGAATTAAATATTTGAGAATAAGATATATTAGGTTTGTCTGAAACTATTTGGAGACTAAATAGCATTTTTTATTGATTCAGATATGATGAGGACTATATAATTTTTGGTGATATAATACAATCTGTGGTTCACTCCAATGTCATGCTTTACTCTCTGTGTCTAGAACGAATAAGTTTGGCAGGTTCATTAGCTTTTTCTGTTATGGTCACTGATGTTTTAATCATATTATTTTCTTCAGATCTTGTCATTACGCTAAATCTATGTGTCTAGCTTAGGTCATACTTCCTGAAAAAGGAAAAAAAAGCTATCTTTAGTAGTCTCTTTTATATTCCCTGTTTGAATTAAAGATGCTGTACAACAAATTCTCATAAAGCTGTGTGCAATGTCCATGAAACACTGTCTTTTCTTGTGCTGCAATTACATTTTTAAGAAACATGGTCAATGTGTAGGTCTTTGGGATGACTGTAAAATGGCAGGACATGCATTTACACTAATTTCATTGCTAATGTACAGATAGGAAATCCTGAATTTTGACACTGGAAAGTACAGAAAAGAGTCAGCTACTAGCCCTCAGTGTCTTGTACCTGTTTATGACTGTAAACGGACCTGTTTTCCTGAAATATTCATCCTTAAGTATTTCCACATGATTTACCTTAAAAAACAAGTCCAAAAGTCTACTCAAATTTATGTTGTTTTAATTCTTCTATGGAACAGAGCCTCAGTCAGGACTACTCAACGAATCACTTTTTATCTGTTCAGTTCTTATTTTGATTCCAAAAATGATTTTTACAAAGCAGTCTTATTCAAAATTCAAGCTCATATTTGAAGCTAAGAACCTCAGTCTGAGCAATTGCACTATGCCTGCAGGCAGTACTTCATGGTGGAGATTTTGCGATTTCAGCCAGGATCTATTTCTGTAATAATGCCTCTCTGTGGAAAAATCCACAAGAGATATATCAGAAGGAAATCAGGAAAATCCATCTCTCTTGTGCCAACCTGTAGGTAAAGAAAGGGGTAGCTTTTGCTTCCTTGCTAGACATAGCCACATGGACTATCTTCCAAATCAGAGAACCTTCAGTGAACTTTTTCCATTCCTGAGAAATAGGGGACTCCACCAAATATGCAGTGTCTGTCTGATATAGAACTTTCTCCAGAGTCATGTGCTCAAAAGGAAAAATTATCCAGTTTCCACAATAGCAGAAACAAGATTACTTTTTCCAGCATAGGCCTTCAAAATTCTCACTTTTCCATAAGTCTTTTCTATTTTCATATTTTCTCTGACCACTGTCTTTACAGAAGACTTTAAAACAGAGAAAATTTAGAAAAGTATTGGAATGAGCTATAAGTGAAAACCTCTGTCCTGAATATTTTTGATTTAGTGCTGAAATACCATTACTTGTTGGCTAGAACTGAAGCCTTCTTCTGTAATGATGTTCTACACTTTCTCACAGTGTACATCCTGCTGTGGTTCTCCCTTCACTATGGAAGAACCCAGATTTATTACACAGCACATCAGAGGTATGCTTAATAAACTCCTGCATTTAAGGATTGTGATTTCATTCCTTAAAAAAAATCATTGGAGACAGCTCTAGCTGAGCTTTATAGGATCTCTCCAGGCAGATCATCTGACAGAATCAGGAAATTACCCTCTGCAGTTTATTGCTAATCAGCCAATTAGTTTTCAGGTTCATCTAAACCCTAAGTAGCTCAGCTTTAGCTATGAAATTAATCACAGGAGACTTCACTTCTTGGACTTTTGGATTTTAATTGAAGACATTGAGGCTGTATTAAAAGGTGCGTAATTGCATATTCTTTCCTCTCAATGAAAAGAAAATAAATAGTAATTTATTTGTCTAAATATGCATAAACAGAATTGCAATGGCTTTTGTATGGTCCTTTGCCTTTCAGATAGCCATGAGCTTTGGATTTCCATCAGTTCAATGAATTACCACAAATCCATACAAAGCAAAAACAAAAGGTCTGTGCAGTATCATTACATCTTGTACATATTACAGAAGTGCATCTAGGGTCCCTCAGGAGGTTTTAAACAGTGAGTGTGAGAGTCTTCAGGCTTTAACCTATATTGCTCAGGGCTTTCTATTTTCTATATAGAAAGTTTTAGTGGTATTCATTACTCCATTTATCAAAATTATAGATCTTTCAATTGTTGTGAAGATAATTCTGTCAATGCCTGAAGGACAAATTAGGTGCTGAAATGAACAGAACTGATCCTGCATCACCCATTATGACAATCATTAACAAAAAAAACCCCCAAACTGTTATAAAAGACCTAACTCATCTTGAAACCAGTTGGGTTCCCAGAAACTTGTTTCTTATTTCCTTTTATATTCTCTTTTCCATATTGTAGAGTACTCTAATTCATAATTATCCTTGTCCTTTAGGTCTCCATCTATAATTGTAATCTGAATAGGGACAGATAGACAAGGCATCTTCCTGAGCATGGACATACATAACATTTGTAGCATTATTGGCATCTTCCATGTTGATTCTGGGCACTTTGTGTTGCTCCAAAATGTGACAGTTTTATCAGAGTAATGCCCTGATGCAAATTTAAAAGATTGAGTATTTCTTATGTGCAATTTCTACACCATCTCCATGAGTAGGAAGAGATTAAATTTTATTTATAGTATATTTGAATAGCAAATTCTGCATTGTTTAATTTGGAAAGGTTTGAATTTCTGACAAGTGACAATATCGAAGGTTTTCACTACAGATGTAAAAAAATTCACTTTCATGCTCTTATTATCTATCCTGTCTATATAATCTTATTTATTTAAAATAAATTATAAAGTTTTTATTATTGTTGTCAATTCCTTGATTATATTTAACATCAATTCCGAATTTACTTCAAATTTGCTACTTTTCTAAGTTGAAAAAAAAACTCAACCTTAATTTTTTGTCTATCCTTGAGTTATTTCTGTCTCAGACATGTACCATTTCTTGCAGTATAAACTTATATATATTAAATATCTGTTATATGTTTGGCTTAGAGACATTCTAAAGCACTTCTATTTTTAGTTTCAACTGTTAATTCCAGTTATTAAAATAATTTCCTGCTTTTTGATGATGACGTGTTCCATTCTTATTTGTTATGATCAGCTCTTCTATAGTGTCTTAATTATTCATCAGAACAAGGCTATTGTACTGGTTTTTCTTCACACTTAGTACTGGATAAAGAATCTGCTAATTAGCACAGTCAGAACACAAGGTCATTAGTCCCTACTAATTAGTTTGTATTATCCAAACTACTCTGAACAGCTAAATTTTCTCATAAATAATGGCATTCTTTAATATTTTCAACAATTAGAAACGTCTTTCTCAGCATCCAAATTGATTAGGGTAATCAACAATTGAACTCTAACTTGACTTCCAGCATTTTAAATTGCCAATTTCCAAAATTACATGGAACCCAAGATTATTCTGTTTTATCTAAACACTGATACATTATCACATCATCAGCATGTTATGACATCCAACTTCTTACTTTTATTTTATCTTTCCTGTGTAACTCATACTTTGTCTAGCCATGCTTGTTAAAAAAGCCAGCCTGGCCATCACTGTTATCATCACAGCCTTTTCCATCTTTTTGCCATCATACCTTCAGACTTGTATTTCCTTCTCCATTGCTATAATTATGATTTCCCCAGTTTTCCCATTCCAGTGATTTAAAGCCACACAAATGGTTTTCCCTGATGCTGAGAGCTTGTATTAATAATCGTGAAATTCTTCGCACCTCAGTGTTTAGGTGGAATGGAGTCATCAACAAAAAGAGAATGCATAAATGTTTATGCTGTAACAAATAGTGCTAACATTGCTTTTGTTCATGGCTTTATTTTCAGTGTCTAGTGCCTTTACATTTTTTTTTCTTCTGTGGATAGAAGTTTTCTGTATCTGCACTGAATTTCAGTGCTGTTTCAGTATTTTCTAACAAGAATCTGATACCTTATTTTCCTGACAGAAAGTATGGTCAGATGATTTCTCTCTGTTCTGTTCATGATCCTTTTCAACCTCAGGCCTGCACACTGCAACCTTTCTCGAGGCAGGTAGCCTAATTTGCTGTGCTCTCATGTCTCTTTCTGTTATTAAAGTTTTCCTTCATGTAAGGTTCAGGCTTGTCTTTCCCTGCTGCTGGAAATGCCTACTGTTTCCTTCTGTTCTGCCTTCTTATTGAGGTAATTGTGCATCTTTTTTCTATCCTGCAACTTCTGAGCATCATTCTCATTCTCTCTTCAGAATTGCTTCCTGGCTCTCATCATCCCTTTTAGCATCACCACATGTGACCTCTATTTTTCTTCTTTTCTCTCTGATTACTTGCTTTTTCATTTTCTAAGTTTTCCACGAAAGACTCTTCCTTCAAACTTGCCTACTGAATTAGGATACCTTTTCCAGGGAGTCACACATATATTTCCCTTTTATTTTCTCCATGGATTATATGTCTAGTTTTGTACAACCTTTTTAACTGTTTCTCCATTCTATTCTCTATTCTTTGATTGCATTCATCTGTACTTTTAACTTCTGGACAGTCTTTCCCATGAACTATATGCTAGTGATGATTTTTATGAAGTTCAAAAGGTGAAGGAGGGAAAAGGTCTTAAAATATCTATGACCAGGTAGACTTTCTTGCCTCTTCAACTTTGAGTCATCACTGTAATTGATATTTTAGCAATCATTGATGTAATTCTGTCTTCTAAATACCTGCTGGGTCTATGTCCAGGTGGAGGCTGGTGACAAGCAGTGTCCAACAGGGCTCAGCCTTGGGATCCATGCTCTTCGATATCTTTATCAATGACATGGACAGTGAATCAAGGGCACCCTCAGCAAGTTTTCAGATGACACCAAGCTGATTGCTGCAGCTGACACACCTAAAGGAGAGGATGCCATCCAGAGGGACTTGGACAAGCTATAGAAGTGGGCCTATGGGAGCCTCATGAGGTTTTACAAGGCGAAGTACCAGGTTCTGCACCTCAGTTGGGGCAGTTGCAAACACAAATGCAGACACAGATACAGATTGGGAGAAGAACTAATTGTGAGCAGCCATGAAGAGAAGAGCTTGTGAGTTGTCACGGATGAGAACCCAGTTCATAAAGTAAACCTCATCCTGGACTGCATCCAAAGCAGCATGGGCAACTCAGTCAGGGAGGGGATTCTGCCCCTCTGCTCTGCCTTGCTGACACCCCACCTGCAGGGCTGCATCCAGCTCGGGGGTCCCAGCACAAGAATAATGTGGACCTGTTAAAGTAGGTCCAGAGGAGGGACACGAAGTTGATCAGAGGGCTGGAGAACCTCTCCTATGAAGACAGGCTGAGAGTTGGTGTTGTTCAGCCTGGAGAGGGCTCCAAGGAGACTGTCTGGTAGTATTGCAGTACTTACAGGAGACTTACAATAGAAGGCAGAGATACTTTATACAGTACAGGCACATAGTAACAGGACAAGGGGGGGAATGGATTTAAAATAAAAGAGGAGAGATTTAGATTAGTTGTTTGAAAGAAATTAATTACTGTGAAGCTAGTGGGGCTCTGGAACAGGTTGCCCAGAGATGTGAATGCTGCATCCCTGAAAGTGTTCAAGGCTAGATTGAATGGGACTTTGAGCAACTTGATTAGTGATTCTCTTCCCACAGCAGAGTGTGCTAAAGCTGATGATATTTAAGGTCCCTTCAAACTTAAATAATTCTGTGATTCTATTATATGATCTCACTTAATAGACACAAAATAAATTAGCCACTCTATATATTTCTGAAAAATTGCCCAGTGTTTTGGTAAAATTGCTGAGTTCTTTTACTTAGAAAACAATGTTTTGAGCCTTTTGCCCCAGACAGAATCACTTTATGCAATTGGAGGGCAGTCTGTTGTGTTCACTTTACCCAAAACCACCTACCAAGTTACTTGCTTAAGAACAACTTGGAATCACTGCAAACTGGCTCTGGATATGAATCAGGAAGCACACAATATGCTGTCACAGTTATACGGAAGGAGATCCATTAGTTCCTAATAAATACGAGTTTTTCTCATGATTCAGAATATGCCCTGTGAAAACTATTTTTTCAGTGTGCTTAGCAGAGGCAACATCTTTTAAACTTCCTTAGACAAATTTGTTATGCCATTAAACAGTTGCAGATCCATTTGTAGAAAAAAAATGGGAAAACATGTAATATGTAACATAAAGCCTTAATTTTTAATCTATTGCTTTCTCTATGTGTTTGCTGAGTGAATTTGGTGTGTGATGAAAAGCAAGCAAGCTGAGGGTTTGCTGGATCAGCCCTAGGATCATAATATATTGTACTATTAATCATTATTTAATATCTTCAGTAGAAATTCTTGAGAAATTTTGTCTTCAGTTGTTTAACTCCTTAGGCATGACAGTCCATATCTCTTTCAAAAGCAGTTCCCCATTTTCATAGCAAACTGCAATGTCTATTGTCCTTAATCCTCATATTGCCCAGAATTTAGCTGTAATAAATAGTTTCATTGTTCCTTTAAATTCTCAGTATATTACCTTGGTCTTTTCTGGAGGAAAGGTTTTTATAAATTAATTTTATGCTGTAATGTTACAGCATCCCATATTTTACCTGAAATATAAATCTTGTAAAATATTTAGTTCCATAGAATTCCTCATGTACAGACACATACAGAGGTTGAATTAGCAAAGCTATACTGGATAGGTACTTGCAAATAACTGAATTAAAATCAGAAAGGTTGGTTTCTAGAGAAAGCTAATTTTAATAATCTATTAAGACCATTGGTAAAGCTCATATTTTAAAAGAACTGACAGAAAAAATTGTTTCTATATTATTAATTATTATATTTCCAGTCTTCTCCAAATAGCAAGCAAAGGTATAAAGATGCATTATTACAATTCAGCATTCAGCTTTTGTTAAAATAGACTTTGATAAAAAAAAAAAAACAAACCAAAAATAAGTATTTGTCTCCTGTACTTTGCAAAACTTTATTTGTAAAGAATTTTCTGCTTAAAGTATTAAATTATTAGAAAATAAAACAAATCCCCATTGACCTCACAGTATCAATTTTCATTGAGGAACAGGGAAGTCAGCTATACAATTTTCAAGTTGTACTGTGCAATTTTTCCATTTTAAAATGTAAATTTTTAAAATAAAAATAAAAATTACCAAATACTTGGTAATTTTGATTCAAAAAGTGGAAAAAAAATATTGGAACTACTTTTAGCAAAAACAGCAGCTCCAACCTTTGTAATTAGTTTGAGAAAATGGTGGTAGAGAGTGTCTGCTACATCATAGTTCCAAAGTTATAGATTTATTGTGGGTTAACATGAAACAAAATTTAATGTTTTCCAGCTTCCCATTAAGTATTATTATCTTCACATTACTTTTTCATAGAGAGAGCATGAAATTCCTCTCATCTGCACAAGGACTATGCTAATTTTATTTTTTTAATAGGAAACAGTGGAAAAACACAACTCAGCATAGTAAAGAAAAACTGATATTTATGAATTTCAATAAAGGAGCTTCTGAAAATATTCTTGTGGATAACATTTATTTGCCTTTTTTTTTTACATTGTGTCCTGTCAAAACAGAACAACTTCTTTTACTAGTACCAATTAGTGCTTGTTGGTTGTTTCTGTTTAGTTCTTTTCTGCCTCACAAAATACTGTTTAGAATTTATAGCAGTTCTCAACAGAAATTTTCAAGAAATATTTTTCATTTGTTCTAGGGAGTTATTCCTATAATTCACATTGAAAGCTGGGACCTTAATGCAAAGTCAGAACTTTCTACTAATGAAATAAAAATTAAACCAGAATTTATTTCTGTGCACTTTTAGAATGCATTTACTAGTAAATTAAAATTCATAACTGAATTTATTTATTTATTGACCTGTTGTCTGATTACCCATCAAAAAAACGATCATGAATCTCAGAAATATCAGAAAAGAGCATCCATTCTTTGCTCAGTGTTAGAGAAATCCTGCCTAAAATGAAGGCTAATGAAGGCTAAAAAGGATGAAACTTCATGGTTTCTTTAATTAATTATTTATTTAATTATGACTGATGTGGCTTGAAGTCTATTCCTACACTTTTTAATATCCTTTTTAGGTAAGCTTGGCAAGTTAGTTCACTTCCTTTTCTGCAAAACCTGTTTAATGTTATTCAGCACTTTTGCAGATAAATTTGTAATTTAAGGTTTAAAAAGTGTGTTTTAAGAGGATGCATTATATATAAAGGACTTAATAAATATAATTCACAATATGCATTATAACTTCATGTTAAACTGACCTCCTTCAGCTGAGCAGATCACTACAATGGGGCTGAAGGGACCATCTCCTTTGTTGTTGTAAACACCAACTTTCACCTCAAAAGGAGTCAGAGGTGGCACACTTTCATCTCTGTAGATGAATTTTGAGGCATCTGAAGAGGTCACCATTTTTTCCTTCCACCCACGAGTTCCATTGGGTCTGAAGGCTACAATATATCCAAATCCTTCTCCACTCTGAAACTCTTCTGACACTGGCTGAAACATAAAGGTCAGAAACTTAATTATGATCGGAAATAATTTTACTAATTTAGAAAAAAGTCACAGCTCCATTATAGGACTTTACTTACCATACCTGTCCTCATAATGACAATTGCCTCCAAAGAGGAAACTTTTAAGGGTTTCCTCACCTAACCACCATAGTTAGGTCATTTTCCTAAGACTGAATGAATCTTGTGCTCAGAAAAGTGGATTTTTTCTACATATCTCACTTTTTAGTGGGATGCTTTAACTAGTTGTCTGTAGGTGGAATAGCCCAAGTCAGTGGCCTTGTTAAAAATAAAGAGCAATATATTGTAAGATGGTGTGTGTGATAAGTACTCTGGTGGGACGCTTTTGGGTTTTATGTGTCAGACTGTCCAAATTCTGTTCCAAATGGGGTTTTAAGTCTTAGAGATTCTGTTCCAAGGTTCAACTTAATATTTAGAATGCATTCCAATAAATCAAAGTTTTTCTAAGTCTCAAAGTGGTTTTTTTTTTGGTTTTTTTTGGTTTTTTTTTTGTTTTGTTTTGAGGTTTTTTTGTTTGTTTGTCTTTTGGTTTCTTTTTGGTGGAAAATAAGACATTTTTTTCTCCTCAGAGGAACTGTGAAATTAGCCCATTAAACTGTCACACGTCTGACATAAGCAGGCAGTTAGAAAAGGGATTTATATGTTTTGGGGTCTGAGCACTGCAAAAACTAAAACTTACATGTCCAACTAAATTAATGGAACTTTTAATTTTAATTAGTAAATGAGCAGTAACTTATATTAATTATGAAGTCAGTGAACTAGTTTAGGGACTAGGTTATATTTAACAGCTGTCTGCATATTAAACCTATGTGAAGTATCCAAAATGGATGTCTAAACTGTCTTCAAATGCCCATCATAGATATGCAGCTAATGGACAAATGAATCAGAGTGGGGG
>VWZN01000252.1:84719-129041 GCA_013396955.1 Regulus satrapa | reverse complement strand
TTGTTTGTTTGTTTGGTTTGTTTTGTTTTGTTTTGTTTTGTTTTGTTTTGTCCATCATGCAAAATCTTAGGCTTTGAGTTTCCATCCAGAACCTTAGCCTTAAGTTAATTATCTAAATCAAATTGTGGGTTCTAAGAAATAAAACTAAATCCCTAAGTCATCTAAGTCAACCCCTCTTTTTCTAAAGACAGACAGAACCTACAGAACCCACATTTCATGCCGCTGCAGTTTAGGTTTCTCACACTCACAAGTTATTTTGTAGTGGGCATGAGAAGAGGAAACAGGATGAGATACATTCTCCACTCACCTCACCCTTCACAGGTGCTGCCATATGGTAGAGCTTTGTGCTGGTGTATGTACGTCTTTCATTCTTTGCTTTCTCTCATGGGCAGTCATCAATCATCCATCATCTACCACTGCACTGTGTTCAGCATGCTGGCAGTACAGCCTGCATCTCTCCAGGGGTACGTTCTGCTTCCCTTATGCAAACCCCAACATTACTGCTGATTTGCTAGAGGCCAATATGTTTCCCTGTGCAATTTAGCTGCATTAGAGTTACTGTAGAGCATGCACAAAAAGATCATTTCTGTTTTAAAGTGTCATTGTGTAAAACATTAGAAATTCAAATTAGGAGTTCATGACTTTACAAGAGATAATCCCGGCCTTTCTCAATGTAAGGTCAGCAAAGATTTTCCTTTACTGGCAAAAAACATGGTCAGTAAATCATGATTTTAGAAATTATATTATTGTTAAAAGGGCAATGAAAATGGTTTCAGCATGTGCAGCAACCTTACTTTTAAATCCAAACACCAAATTGGAAAATATGAGTTGTGCCAACATCAAAAGCAGCAGCTCACTAGGTAATAAGAAGAAAACAGTGTGAAAACTCAGGGAATCATTTTGAAAATTACATGTCTAGAATAACAATAATTATAATAATTATAAAAATATTTCATATACTAATAGCTCTTTATGTACTTAAAAATCTTTATATTCACCTTTATATGCCATATATCTGTATTTAATAATCTCCCTTAGGAGATTTTTATCTATTAACATGTTTTTTAAAAATGTATATAATATATACATACAGACATATGCACTTTTATGTATGCATGCATGTATATATGTGCACAAAAGCTTTATTTTATATATATCCAAGAGTTATTAATCTGAAATTGTGTGCATTTTTGAGTTTTCTCTTACTAAATACAATCCATAGGGCAGTAATAGGTGTGAAAACAGGATATGCTGATTATGGTTGAGTACAGACTGACCTTTCAGAGGAGCAGCAGTGATTTGCATGTGGTAATCTCTGATCTGTATTTTTTCCACCTCACTCTTCTTGCTCTCTCAGGCTTGGTAAATTAGTAAATCATATTGTGGCTTATACACTTAACAAGAAGGGTCATTTAGTAAAGTGTGGAACAGCACATCCTACTTGAACAGTATGTGATATCTTCAAAATCCCTTTCTTTCCTGCAGGAAGAGAAAAAGATTCATCAGCTCTGCTGTGCCAAATGCATTCTCCTGCAAATGGTTCTTCTCACAAAAAAAGTGAAAATCTTCATCCACAAAGATCCACCGAGTTACACCTTGCTGCACCGCAGTGAAAGCACAGATGTCTGTCTGCATGACAGCCCTATTCAGGGGTGACTGGCAGAGCTACAATAATGCTGAGGGCCAAGACATTGCACCGCGTTAGTGAAGTACATTCTGTAAGGAGGAAAACGGGTGGCAAAGGGCCAGGGAAGTCTGGGGTCACTGAGTCCATGATTGCTTTGCCCAGGGGCTGGAACAACATCAGAAATGTCTCCAGTCTCCTCTGGGTGAGTAGACAGAAATCTGGAGCTGAGCCCTGTATCCAGATCTATCAGTGCAACAGCGCTGGTGAAAAGTGTTTAATCCTCAAAACTGTTTTGGGAAATAAGTATTAAAAAATAGAATCCTACATTCACTTCTAGGTAACAGGGAAAAATAACTACAGCTTTTTTCCTCAGGCTCCATGCCCAAAGTTTTGTAGGCTCTTTTCCCATGAATTTTATAGGTTCTTTATTCCCATGAATGCCTACTGCTGTCTTTAAAAGTTAGCATTCAAAAGAAAAATACTTTTAGCTGGGTTTCAGTCAGGCCTCTAGAATTAATACTCTTCTGACAAAAGAAGATGTGGTCCTAGTGCACGCAGTGAACTGCAGGGGAAAATATTCGTAGTTAGATGTCAAAGTCCCTAATTGGCTGCTGTTGACACATGGTCAGATAGATAGTGCCTAATACCTAGCAATTAAATTACATTGAAAGGAGTTTTCATTGAAAATGAAAGGAGGTTTGAAACTGAGTCCATCAAGAGAAATAACACTTTACAATTTGAAATTTCAAGTACTGGAAGACTACTGCTAGGGCTTTCTAATCTAGTATCAAAACTTTAAAAAATATTCAATACTCATTAGGCAGTAGGCAATCAGTAAACTAAGCACTCTATGGATTTAGTACTCATTCCACAGAAAATTGTGACATGTTCACTGCTAGGCAGAATACAATAGTAATTCAGTGTCAGATGCAGAGTTTTTATTCTGAAGTGCACTTTTGGTAACAATATTTTATATGAATCATTAATTCTTACACCTAAAAGTATGGATTCTTGAGCTATAAAAGATATGGTACATCCTCATTCTTTACAATGTGCAAAAAACCCCCATCCTGATTCCAATAATTTTGAAGCAGATATAAAGGATGACAGCACTAGTTGATTTCAGTAGCGTGTACCGCATTCTTCCATAAAGCTATTTAATACAAGTCTGCCTCCTATAAAGCTATTTAATGCAAGCTTGCCTCATGCTGGTTTCCATTTCCACTGATGTTCTCTACAGCTCATCTGCTCTAAAAAGAGCCAGACCTATTTTCAGGATATCCAGGGTAAATTGAAGGGATCAAATTACTGTCGCCTGTCACAGACCAGGCTTAGCTCTTAGTAGTTGCTCAGTTTTGGTAGGTGGCTGTTGACCCCCAACACCCGCAATATCCATAAGGGCTGCTTAGCAAGGTGCAAGCTGCTGTTCACATGCTTTGCAATATCCACCAGAACATCCACAATGATAGCCATGACTAGAAAAGTGAGGATGTGTAATCAATGTACAGTTCTATGCTACAAATCAGTACTTTTAGTTTATGTGTTTTCCTACATTTTCAAAGCAATCAGAGAGAGAAGTTATTAAGAGCAAAACAAACCTAGAATAGATTTCTGAGAAATTGGAGAGGACTTTTCCATCATGAATAATTCCCCTTTTTTTCTGCTTTATATAACAATTCTTCAACACAAATTATGAGGGGTTTTTTTTGTATTACTTTTTATTATCAGCCTCATCACAATCAGTTTTAATGGAATTGTATTTGCCTGCAACAATTACGTCTTTCTCTTTCTTTTGTTTAACAGTCTTGCTTCATGACTCAAAAAAATCTTGTTGAGCCTCTCTCTTTATCCTAATACAAAAGGCAACAGTGTTGGATGGATTCAGTAGCAAATACTCAAAAGAGGTTGAATAGTCAGTATAAGAATTAAAATGCAGACTCTTCCTCTCTATCTGGGCAACACTGACAATGAGAATTAAAGATATTCTAGATGTAGGAGAGTTTCTGAGTCTTAGACACAGAAAACAATTCTTAAACTTAAAATTGTTAAACTTCTGCATCATGTGAGGATGAGATTTGATCTGGTAAGTTAATAACAAGGAGTTTCTACATGCTTATAAAAGATGCCAGAACCTAAAACTCCAAGAAACATGCAGGCAAAATTTGATTTTTTTCACTGAAACTGATCAGACAGAATATAAAAATATCTGAAGAGGGAATCACAGTTGTTTTGATAGTTTGCAGAAGAGATGGCAATAAAATGTATGGGGTTTGTAAAGTGCTCTCAGAATATACCCATATTCGTCCACAGACATACTTTATCTTTTATGTTATAGTTGCCCTGAGAAATGCAGCGGGAAGATGAGGTCTTGATAAGGCCAGTTCCACTTATCTTTCCCTTAATAATATATTTGGCTTTTAGTTACAATACTTTGTGATATCAGTTTGAGAATGAAGTAGTATCAAATTCTTAAAGATTTTGGGATCATAATATGCCAAATAGCAATGAATAATATTACAAGAGTATATTTGTTCATTTACCCATGGTACAAAACTTGAAATTTGGAAATTCTGGCTTGAAATCCTGTTCTTGTTCCAGGTTTACAATTTCTCTCAGCATGACCATTATATGAAGCTGTAAAGTTCATGGAACAGATTTTCGTAGATACTCAGACATCTAAATATTCAGCAGAGTATCTGGAAGGACTAGCTTTAGGCATGTAAATGCTGCATAAAGTTTAAAACCCTCAGTAATTACCCTTGATAATACAAACCTATGTGAAGATTACTTTGAATACAGCAACAAAAATTTACATCTTCTTAATCAATGACTGCTGAAAAAAGACATTCTGAGATGCAGAAGAAAAGGTAACAATTAATGAAGAAATTAGGCAATTCAGATGAGCTAGCTGAAAATTTCCTGTCTACATTTGAAAGATAAATCATAATTTTTTTGTGGGGCATTTCTCATTGACTTTATGTGAAAAATGTATCTATACATTCAGATAGAAAAGAAATAGGCAGAAACAACCCATCATAACAGTGTAATAAAACACGTTGTTACTGTCTTATGTCTATACAGAAATAATTAATACAATTTTAAGTAAATGGAAAAGTATAAGAGATAAATGCAAGTTATGGCAACATCACTCTCCAGTTTATATTAAGGTAGTTGATCATGTTTTTTGGATTCCACAAATATATCTCTATGAGACATAAACTAGCTGGTTTTACACCATCTTGTTAGCCCTATTCTATACTGCACACCCTTCTGTGGCTTCCATTAAGGCATGCCCTCCCAAGCTATATGTTGTCAAAAAGACAAACATTCAGTTTAATCTTTTCCTGCATGGAGTATGTGGGGTTTCCTGAAGGAAAAGACACCTATCTTTTTGTAGCCTCCACAGGGACCTGCAGTTCATCAGGGCACTGCATCGAGGCACTATCCTTGTGCCAATGTATCATAGTCAGCTGCAACTTGTACTTCATACCAAGGACACAGCAGTATTTAATGGTCCTTAGACGTAATTAATGGTCTTAGAAGTTACATGTTTGGCAACCACTGCATATGACTCCTTAGCAGAGGTGTCTTTCTGTAAGCCATTTTACACATAAACCATAATCCCAGACCTTAGAGCAATTGAAAATACTTTTATAGTTACTTTGAGGTGATTGAAATTCCAGTCAGAGACTGTAATTTTTCCAGCAAGTTTCCCACTCAGAAAACCTTTGGTAAGACAGACTAGTAGCTGCCTGGTTTGGATACTTTCCACAATGAGGTATTTTCTGTACCTGTCACTAGTAAACTCCAGGCTCTGTGAATCTATCCAGGATTATATTTCCGGTCCTCCCTGGTACTAGTCATCAATTTCCACAGCATGCTAGACCTTATGACAAATATTCTGTCTTTGTCACAGATCAATAATTAAGAATCCACCTCCCATCTCCTGTCCCCTCAATGTTCAGACAGATACTGGCACAGAAACAGGAGCACACCATTTGAAGTAGAATCTATTTTCTGTGCACAGCAGACCTTCCCCTCACTATTTCAACCACAGCATTTTTACTGTAGTTTGCAAAAACATCAATTAGATTGCAGTTCATTATTTCATCTAACACTGAAAAACCAAGTCACAGAATTCATCTCCATCAACATTCTGATCCCAAAATGCTGGAAAAATACTCTGCGGTAGGAGGTTCCGTTTTCTTTCTTTGCTGCATTACAAGGTATGATTTTGTATTCTTTATATTGGGGTAATGGCTAACAAGTACCCTTAAAAAAAAATTAAATATCTCTGTTTTCTTCATGCTCACTGAAATCTTAGACATACACATGCACACAGCACATGCACATCTGAACATTTGTGGATTTCTCTTTTCTCAAGCAGAAAATATTGAAGGAACATAAAAACAATAGTAAGGAAAAAGCATATAAACAAGACAAACATATAATGATAATTTTCTAGCCTCTGGATATTAGATGGACTTCCTGACCTGGAAGTAGAATTTGCTGACAAAAACAAGAAGAAAATGTAATTCAAATATGTGCAAGTCAATGATTCTGGAACATAGTCAAATGTTTAACAAGAAACCAGGAATGCACAGCCCTAAATTTTGATGATAGCTCAAGTCATAGCTATATAACCATCAATAAAATACAAAAGGGTTAAACAGGCATCCCAGGCCAAAAAGATACATTACATCCAAATTCAGAGTTTTGTTTAAGCATTTGTATTCCCCCCAGCATCTCAAAATAATCAGAACCGGCTATGTTGAATCATTAGCAAAACAAGAATCAACCATTAGTGCTGATAAAAATCATAATAAGTCAAGTTAGTGAATTGCAAAATCAAAAAAAAAAAAAAAAAGGGATATGGTTTCTGTTTTAATTAATTAAAGCTGTACAAGTTTATATCAGAATATTTCTCAGGAGTAACTGAGACGTATGTCTATCCCTAGAGAGACACAAGTTATGACATATTTCAATAACTAAAGTGACCTGAGAAAAGTTCAGAACACAAATAGGCAACATCAGCCTTAATCTGATTTTAATTTACTTTACACACAGAAATGAGCTAGTGTGATGACCAGAGTCATACTGAAATCAGTGTAAAACAGTAGAAGCATAACAAATAATCATGTCCTATATTTAGCTCTTTGCCCTATCAGCTCCTTCCTTTGCTATGATTTGTTAAAGAGAACAAAACAGTCATTAAAACAGATTTCAATTGGCTCTTGCCCTGTGCTGCAGGTCATCCTTTTGTTTTCCTTAAGTTGAAAGCCTGCTTGGTGCCCCCCACCCCACTCACCCCGACATGCCCAGCAGGGGTGGCTCACCCTACACCTTGGCCTTTAAGAACACATTGCAGCACGAGTGTTTTGTCTATGAGGAGCCGTGGACTAATGCAGCTACATTAACAGCTTTCATCTCACATGGAAGAAAAATTCTGTGGAAAAGGGCCCTTGCATCTAGGATGTAGTATACCAGTGAAGTTCTTTGCAATTAAAGAAAGATTCTTTTTACTGAACAAGCAGCTAGAGCTTCACACTGTGCATCAGAAGGATGAATAGAGTGGGCTCATGTCTTCATTCAAGAGGTGTGTAAAGAAATTATTAAAGACTCTTCTTTTACCCACAAAACCAAACACCTGAAACCCATGCCAACACTGCTAAGCTCCCAGAAAAGATAACTTATCCAACTCCCTTAGAACAATGAAGAGTAATATCTGCATCTTAAGTGACTGTACCCACAACCTGAATTCATACAGTCCTTTTACTCACCCATTGCTAAAGTGAATCCATTAAATCAAAGAATCAGATCAAGGAGAAAAATGGCAAGAACAGGAATAGAGCTAGAGCCTGTTTTTCAAAACTGTAACTATTCAAAATGAATTAGAAAAGATGTTGCAAGATTACTGGCTCTACTCCATTAGAGCATAATAACTTTTTTTTTTTTTTTTTTTTTTTTTTTTTTTTTTTTTTTTTTTTTTTAACCTCTGTTCTATACTGGCCATTTGCAAATAAGTTTTTTGTTAAACTCATAATAGAAATAATTATTTCAGTGAATAATGCTCTTAAAAACCACTAGACTGAGGAGATCTGCCTATCTCCTTGATATATTTTGTGATCTCTAAGGTATTGCTGTAACTTGCAGTACAGAAACAGAAAAAATAGTATGCTACTATGCTGATACATTATAGCAATGCAGAATGGGAGACTGCTCCCAGGGCTCTCATATGACTACATTTATGCCAGTTATACTTCCTATATATACATCCACACTTTCAATGAATGCTCTAAAACACTGTTTTGAGAACTGCGTATTTCACACTTCCAGAACTAATCCTTAACAATTTACAGCCATGTTCAGGAATAAATTTGGGCATTTTTCATCTAATGGGCACAATGTAGAATTCCAAATTTCTGGATCCGTAGAGAATCTTTGATTTTTTAAAAACTTTATTTTACCTTCTTAGAAGAGGAAAAAGAATATTGATCTTATCCCACAAAATACCATTATGAATAGTACTGATGAAAGGGTTCTCTTAATATTAATAATGGCAATCTATCTGTTTGACTAATGAGTCAAACGTAGACTGAGGAGGTCAGAAGTTAAAAACAAAATTGTTAAGTTGCTCTAGGATCTGATCCAAACTCCCTGAAATATAGACAGAATTTTTCAGTGGGCTGACCTACAGTGAATAAGACAGAATGCAGATGTCCTTTTGAGCCCAGTGAGAGACATATTTGTACAGAGTATTCCTGATATTCATTTATACATAACATCAAGTTTGCATGCAGAGAAATCTTTGTGAATTTTCAAAGGCTTTTCTGCTATCTTAAATATTCACAGATGAAAAATTGGGCAGCGAGGTGTCCTAGTTTTTCTCGCAGGTGTTGAGAAGGAGTTGAGCCCAAAGTCATGTGGCCATGACTAGTTTTCTATTCTGTACCCCCCCCATCATTGCTGGTGGGCATGCCACTGGAAGGGGTGGAGCAGTGAAGTGCAGCCCCCACAGTCCTGCTTGGGTGTTTGTCTGTAATCGTTTTTCATTGCCTTGGGGAATGCCAGCTGCAGAAATGTCCACCACTTTGCCTTTGTCCGGGGAAAACCGGGTGTCACTGCCTGTCTGTGGAATCATCCACCGTGTTGTCTTTGTCTAGGCAGCTGAATGGAAGCCACCATGGTGCTGAGCACATTTTTGTGTGTGATTCTCCCCCCTTTTATACACTTCTGTTATTAATATTTTTACTGTTAACTTTCGTGCCTTGTCCCATAAATCGTTATCCATAGACTACTGTCTCAACCCATAGCCTCTGCCTTGATCTCTCTCTCACTTGAGGAGGGCAGGGAGAAGAGGAAAGACTTACTTGGAGTTTTACTCTTTGCTGATTTTAAACCTGTACAACAGAGCTGCAGGAAGGAAATATTCTTCTGTGCAACCCAATATGCTCTCATTGAAAAATTATACCCTGAACTAAATTAATAAGCACTTTTCTAAAATATTTACCTAATAACTATTACATTCTTTTTCATGGGAGACAGCTGTATTTAATTTATGTCAATAATGCTTTTTTTTTTTTTCACTATTTTACATTTAAACCCCATACAAAAGCCACTTAACTCTTTTTTTTCCATTCATTTACATCTACCAAATAAATTTTTAATATTTTACTTATAAACTAGCATTATT
Organism: Regulus satrapa; assembly: GCA_013396955.1. Taxonomy (NCBI): domain Eukaryota; kingdom Metazoa; phylum Chordata; class Aves; order Passeriformes; family Regulidae; genus Regulus; species Regulus satrapa. The sequence continues at coordinate 119,721 of VWZN01000252.1, read as the reverse complement.
AATCTCTTTTAAAATGAATTTGTGCAGCTATAAGCTAATTCTACCTTTTTTTTTTATCTCCTTCAGTTTATTTGTACTAAACTTGTATTAAAGTATGTATACCAGACTGTGAATAGAGCATGCTGTAATTATACAAAACCTGTACTGTTATTCCTTATTTTATGGCATCAGCCTCCGTTGTGTTAACCAGAGCACAGCTCTGCCACTGTATCAAACTATAAACATACCATCAAAGTGCAGTTCACTCTGTGCTATTGCACATCCTCACTCAACTCATCCCTGACAACTCACTCTAAATTACCGCTTTGCAAAGTTAAACTCCCTTGAGTAAATCTTTTAAGCTAATTTTCCCTCACTCTTCATTTTTCACTCTGTAATTCCAAGTTCAATCTATTTGTACTGCTGTCAGCCACTTAAATGTATATATATGCATTTCTAAATATGCATATATTAACCATATTTGTATCCTTTTTCAAGCCATTAGGATAGAAACACAGTCTTTATCCCCTTAGACATCCTACTATACCTCATTAAATTTTTCTCTGTGAGTGTGTTGCCTGTGCATTAGTCATTTTTAGTATTTCAAACACTGATTTTAGTCTCTAATTGTTCTAAAATTCAAACCAGATGGTTAAAATCTTTCAACAAAACTTTAATGGATTTGTACCAAGGCTTTTTTAAAAATGCAAATGCACATAAAATAAATTCCATTAGTCTGCTAATTTTATAATGCTGTGGAAAAAAAAGACTGACAGGAATTCTCAATTAAGTATTAATTGGATCAGTACAGTTTAGGCCTTTTTTCTCTTGAAATTGCTCAACTTCTGCATCTTCTGCTATGATAGAAACATAAGAATACTTCTTTTAATACATTTTCTAGGATCATTACTGAAATTTGATTATCCTCTAGAAAACTAGACTGATGCTACATATGCACATTTCTACCCCTTACCTACCCTCATCAAAATGAAAAAAATATTTTAAATATATTTAAAATCTACTTCTCAAGAATACATTGTTTTTGCTGATTTTTTTTTTTGTACTAAATGTACAAAAGAAAAAAAAAAATAAAAGGAAAAGAAAAGTTTTCATATGACCACTAAAGTACAAGAAGAGAAAATTATGTACCAAAAGAGAAGGTTTACCTTAGATATTAATGCATCAGACATTTATTTTAAGGTCTCTGAATTTTAAAATTTATTTTTATTTTTTTAATTTAATGATGTTTCTAAACAGAAAACTGCAAAAATGCAGACCAATCATCATACTGTAGCATTTAATTACAAATTGAAAACATGGTATAGAAGCTTAAGAGCTGACATATAAAGCAGAGAGGCGTCAAACTTCTCTGTTGGATTCAGAAGGAAAAATCTGTTAGAAATCATCATCATCTTTGGCCTCAAAACTGTGTTGAGAAACTTACTTGACTCTGACTCATACTAGTCCTACTCCAAAATACCCCAGGAGAAAAGTTTTTGAGGAACTATCCAGAAATCTCAGAGGAGAGAGGAGAGGAAACCAAAGAACAGGCATGAGAGTTTTAGAGGGATGATGCTTAAGGCTTATGATAGTTGTTTTATTTTGTATTTTTTATTGGGAAGTGATTACCCACAAATAATAATAAAACAAAATAATTTGAGGTTTGCTTGGGGCTTGTGTTCTTGCTTTTGTTTTGTTTTTCCTCAGGAAGAATAACTGACTCCAGAGTTAAAATTACTCTCTGTGACCATTTTTTGTGCCTACATATTTAGATTAATGTATATTTGCATGGAAATAACAGTCTTCCTGTTCTCTAGACCAATTCTATTTGAGTCTGGACAGTGGACATGAAGATGTTTGTACTACAAGGCAACTAAATTTTAGTTATCAAATCATAAACATTTACTGGTTTTTAAAACGTATGTATGTAACAAATCAAAAGCAGAATAACATGCAGGGCAGTTTGGATGTGTATAGCACAACAGGACAGCATAAACTTTACAATACAGAAGGAAACTCATTTCACAGAAGTGCGATCCTGAATTTGCCCAATGATTTGGCTGCCTGGCACTGGCTCATTGTTTCTTCCAATGCTCTCTCCTTTCAGTTTCACTCAACATCTTCTCCAGTTACACTCTTCTATTTTATCCAGTATTACCGGAAGTGCTCCCCTGTAGGGAACCCCATGGAATTAATGGCACATTATCCTTCTTGTTTCATAGGAGAGACTAAAGACTCTACTCCAACACTTCTCTTTTCAGTAAGAGCTCATATATAGGTCTATTCCTATATAAAAAATATTTTGGCTGAAATCTTAATCATCCCATTATAATGATAATTATTAATAAATGGCAATAATATATGTGAAAGATAAAAAATTATTAAAGGAACATCAATCTCCCTCCTTTAACTGACAAGAAACATTCACATGCCTTAACACTACCACATCAATGACTTCTCAATCTGTTCTGAAAAAATATGAGAAATCTAGAACTTTAAGCTATTCAACAGAAGTATTTAAATGCATATTTTACAGACACATAACCTAAGAGTAGTAGAAACTGTCCAGATTATACCTTTTCATGAGTAGAGGCAAAATAATTTTGATTGAACAAAATTTGAAAGTTTGAATTTCTTAAAGAAGGTCTTTAATTCAGTGCTTTGAGCTCGATGTGGGTATTTTGGATAAAGGCTATGTCCCAATACCATAGCAACATTCTACAAAATGTGACTGTAAAAATCAATTTTTTTACTTAATTCCAGACTAAAATAATGTTCTTAAACCCAGGGAAAAAGTCACATTTCAAAGTTTTTTAGTTAGAAGTTCAGTTCATTTTTCAAGTGGTTTACAAGGGAAAGCCATGCATGGGCAGGTGCAATAATTGAGAATAGAACAAGTTCATAAGGGCTTATGCCCCGGTGTGATGGTGATCCTCCAGTTTCTCATTGTTAACAAAGTCTTTTGGAACACTGTTTTGAGACAACTTTAATATAAAAAATCATACTTTTTCAGTAAAAGTTGAATTAGTTAAAAAAATATGTATTCTGGCATATATTCATTGTACAATGTTTATTCTAAAACAAGTTTGATTTCCAGACTATTATATTTGAGTAAGAAGATAAGATTTGTGTAATCATTTTCAATAAGATCAATGTGTGTATATTAATAACATTTATATTATTTATATTTTCAATAAAATCAAAATACCTAATTTTCCTACTTAACTGTTGTGCCTTTGACTTCATTACATATCCTGTAGGTATAGACTGCTCAGAAATATCTGAAGGAAAGACTTTTTCAATCTAGTATGAAAGTCAAACAATTCCAGATGCTAAATTTTACTGAATGCTTAATTCCATTGATATATTTATGAATATGAGCATAGAGTTAATTTTCTGGAAAGCAAATACAAGATACCAATATATATTTATATGATTATGAATACATTTCATGGAAAAAACCTCAAAATTATTCATCGATAAAAGTAAAGCAAAAAAGAAAATACATACTCTAGGGATGTGGTACTAAGCAAAAATTTAATTTGGTTTGCTTTATAGTTCGTACTCTGCAGTACAGGAAGAATCTAAGTGGATTTCTAGTTCCTAAACACAAGAAGTGTTTAGGATTTTTGAAAGTCACTTCTCTTTATTTCTTCCAACTAGAGCTACTTCTACTCATTTAAATCCTGTCTTTGTGTGATGATTTGTCAAACCAATAAAAGCCTAAAATAATTAAACCCAAAGATTTTAGGAAGTGGGTTGTAAAATTCTGACTGCTGCATTATTGTTTCACAAAATTCAAATATGTAGACGAAAATTGTCTCATATTGCATCTGAGGTATTTAGACACTTAACATTCTAATTTCATATTTTGGATTTCAAAGAGGACAGCATGAGAAACTGTTCTGAGAACTCAAATCTTCATTTATTATGTCATTCCAGAAATAAAATAAAATAAAAAATAAAAGGACAGAAAAATATGCATAAAATATATTATTAAAATTCATATAATCTAAAAATTGAATCAAAAATCCAAGAGCAAAAATTTAATTTATTGAAAGATTGTTTAATAGTAACTACCTTATCATTGTGTATGGAATAACCCAGTATCCACATTGACAGCTGATGAGAACATGATTTTACTATGTTTATTGAATTCATAAAATGCCTTTCACAATGCAATCTTAATCCTAAGATCACAAGGCAGTCATAACAAGTAAGCTAAGCAGCAGCACCAAAAGGAAAGATTATTTTAAAATAGAATTCACACAAGCTAGAACCTTCAAAAAGGTATACATAACACATTGAATTTACCCACGTGCTTAGACATTTTAAGGATCAGGGTCTATGCTAATGACAAAACTGGTAGGCAAAACATGCAGATGGGTAAGGTCAAGAAAGAGGAAAGAAAGAACAACAGTAACACAAAAATATGTTCCACACAGAATGTGTGAGCTGCTGCCTGCCAAGTGGTTAGCAGTAGGCAGTACTGTGTAGGCATCGTGGAAGAAGCCAGGCGTGCAGAAAGAGCATGAGCCAGAGGTCTGCTTGGCTTCTCATATTGGAGCTTCATAAGTACCACATAGAAATATTTGTTCAAAGTCATTCCTAATATTTCACAAGTGAAGAAACATCAGAATTATACTTGCTGATCCCATGTCTTCTAAATGCCTAATTCAGCTAAATAATCTAGCTGGACAAATTTACCTTCTCTGTTTAAACGCTTTAGGGACAGATCAGTCATTCAGCATAAAGAATATATGCAACTGGAAGTTTCTTGTATTACTTTATATGGCATATTTTCCCAAAAACAATTCAAAATTAATTATTTTCAAATAAAACCTATGTGGTGTGTTTAAGATTTTGTAGCAGTAATATTTAGTCTCCAATATCTGGAGAAAATTTGAGAGCGGTGGTTTAACAAGAGCAATATGTTAAAAGACAAGTATAAAGTCTTGCACATGGGGAAAGGTAACCAAACAGACCAGTACAGAAGGGGATCGGTGTGGCTGGGGATCAGCCTTGCTGGGATGGCTCTTGGGGTCCTGGTGGACAAAAAGCTGAACATGAGTCAGCAGTGCACTCCTGTATCAACGAAGGTAAATCACATTCTGTATTGAACCTGCAGGAGCATAGCGAGCAGAGCTAGAGTCATGATCATCCCACTCTCCTCAGGGCTCATCAGGCTGCACCTGGAGTACCGTGTTCTGTTCTGGTCCCAACTGTTCAAGAGCAGCATGAAGAAACCAGAGGGGCTCCATTGGAGGACCACGAATATGACCAAAGGACTGAAAGACCTGCGTTTTGAAGAAAGACTGAAGCTCTCAGGTCTTTTCTCCCTGGAGAGGAGATGGCTAATGGGGAACTCATCACAGTATTCCAATGCTTAAAACATAGCTACAGAGAGAACAGAGGCTGTTTTTTCCAAGAGTAAAGAGGGACATGGGGAAGACCAGAAGCAACAGGATAGGTTTCATCTCAGCATAAAAAACATTAATTACCAACAGTCATTCACTGGAAAGGGATGTGGCAGTCCCCATCAATAGATTTTTCTGAGATGCAATTGCACAATGTTGGTTTGCTTTATAGCTCATACTCTACAGTGCAGGAAGTATCTAAGAGGATTTCTAGTTCCTAAACACAAGAAGTGTTTAGGATTTTTGAAAGTCACTTCTCTTTATTTCTTCCAACTAGAGCTACTTCTACTCATTTAAATCCTGTCTTTGATAAATAATCTCATCTAGGCACCCATTCTCGTGAAAGATTGGATCAATTGATCTTCCAAGGCCCTTCCAAAATGGCCTATCCTGTGATTCTATGATATCTGTCACTATATATTGTAAATATGGTTTTATAATCTTAATTTATATTCTCAATTTTAGATCTGTACATTCTTGGACTTGGATCTTCTACATCCATATGACTCTTTTACCTGTTTGAAGGAAAAATCAGTGTAGTTCTATTACTTGAGCAGATTTATATTACTGTGAAGAATCATCTTATACAGTTAAAAAGGAAATTTACAAATCAAAATTCTTTTTAAAATGCAGTGCTAGTATGGTATTCCACTACAAACCCACAACCACAAGAGATAAAAATATTTCCATTGTATAGGAATTTAAATCAAGTTAATAGCAATGTAAATTCCATACATTTCCTATGTTAGAAGCAGCATTCTAAATCTGTAAATTATGTTCCAACCAAATTAACCTGCCATTGTGTGTTTGAAAAAGCTAAGTAAAGACCATAATTATTATTTAATCTTGGTGAAGCCTGAGTGTAGAAGTGCATATTTACCGTTGAAGCATATCTTTGACGTGTTGCACAGAGCACTGTTACTATAAAGCACTGTTGGTGAAGCATAATCCGTACTAAATTATCTTATTTTCAAATTTTTGTTACTTTATCACACTAATATGTTGGACTGACGTTTTGCAACCCAGATGTCAGACAACTGAAAATTTATTTAGCATTGTTGTAGCTGTAGGGGAAAGTGAGACAAAGGAGAGGACGACTTAGTCCAGATTTTTTTGGTTTTTAATGACTAGTTAAATATTTGTGAAAGCAAGGAGTATAAAATACTGCTGTGGAAGGCTGTTTGACCTTATCAATCCAAAATGTGGCTTCCATGCACAGACAGAGTCTATGGGAAAATATGGTTTTAAACCTTACTTGGGAAGGAAAGAAACAAAGTTGATGGTCTTTGCTTGATTGTCTCCCATTATAAAATGATTCCTTCAAGTCTATCCATATTGCAAGTCAGAAAAGGCATTGTTTTTAATTTTTCTTTATATCATCTCCTCATAGAAAGTAACCTGGGTTAAAGAAGATAATTTTTTTTTTTAAATTTGGGCTTTTTTTAGAAATTATCTTTTTAAAATATTCTGTTTTGGGTTGCCTTACTTTACTTTCAGAATATTATCAAATTATAAACAGTATTTCAATCAAGTAACTTTTCTTCTAGAAATCTTCATTAAAAACTTCAATTAACCATGACATTATTACATTTTTCTAAGTAGGATGAGTCAAAAAATCTTGAAACATGAAGGTTAACTAAACATTCACTGTACTGCTTCCACTGTATACCCACATATTTTCCAGATTCCCTTCTTTCTCTATTAACCATACACAGCTATTAACCATGCATGGACAAATTTAACTACTGTATGCAATCAGTGTCACCCCATAACTTTGCCTCTAAACATTGTTAATGGATTTTTTTGGCAGTTGTTGCAAAAAACTGATGAAAATTTAGCTTGCTAGGTTAGAAAATCTCTTCCTGTGAAAGTATGATTCTGTTCAGCTGCAGTCTTATTGAAGATTATAGATACTTAGCATCTTGCATATATTGCTTTAAAATTATTTTTTATTTGCCTATGTGCACATTATGTGTGAGGCAATAAGCCTAGTATAACTAAGCCTCTCTCTAACACAATATCCAGCTTCTTTGATTATGGCATTAAAAGGTTATTGCCGGATCTTGAAAGCAAGTTAAAAGTCTACAGTTTCCTAAACAGCAGCAGCTGAATGCAAGACAAAGGGCAGCTAAAATAGCTGCATGGAAAAAAAAAAAATAGAGTTAAATCTTAATTCCCATAAAACTCACAAATTTTAACCAAATAAATTAAATGCAAATATTTTGACATAATATGGATGAAAGAAAGGTCTTTAGGGTATTCAAAATAAGCATGGTTTGATTCTGGTTTGTATTGAAACAAATATCCCAACAGCAATATATCTCTGTGAAATGGAAATGCTGGGTTTCAAAACATGAAGAAAACAAAAAGGTTGCGAGACACTGAACTGATTTAGGACTTCCTGGAAACCTTTGCCAGCAGGATGTCTATGGATCCCAGCTTTCTTTTTCAGAAACTAATAGTACTTTATGCCCTTTTTCAGAAGTCTGGCACTTCTATGCTCATGTTGAGTGCAGAACTGTGAACTCAGCCAAATGGAGTCTCCATCTGCCCAGATCCATAGGAGCTGTGCTACTGTGCTTATCTCAGTAAATTTATGCAAATTTTCCCCTATGTATTTCATTCTAGTCATTGATTAATTTTCTTTTCCTGTGTTTTTGACAGCTTCCACCCACTCCCTTCCTGATAGCAAAATGCAAGATGAATTGACACCATACATGTTGAGACTTTGGCCCAAATTATCTCATTGCCACCTAACTGTGTTAAATCAATATAATGTAATTTATTTCCAGCATTTAATTTCTATTAAATTCTCATAATAATATAGTCATCATGTCAAGGATTACAGTCGTGAATGTTTTAAGCAATGCAGTTATGTCCAGGTTCTTGGGAAGTATTCTCTCTCATTCAAATAAATTACAGAATCGTAGAATGGTTTGGGTTGGAAGAGACCTTTAAAGACCAGCTTGTCCAAACCCCTGCTGTAGTTATGGACACCTGTCACTAGATCAGAATGCTCAAAACCCCATCCAATCAGAGTGTTTTCAATGATGGGGCAGCAGGCAGTGACCAGGCAGCAGACATATTCATGGCAAAGACTGTGGGAGTTTTTCCTGTCTTTCACTGCAAGTGCAACTTTATTAACAATTTCCCTTCAAATGCATAAGAATTGATTCTTTTGCCATGAGAATTCTTGATAGAACTATTGTCATTTTTACTTACTCCTAGTAATACCATTGTAATGAGCCAAATCACTTGGTAAAATTTTCCTGCTCAAAATGTAAAATTCATTCTCTAGACACCCATTTCTATGAATGAACACATTATTCTCTGTTTATAAATTATAAAAGAGGTTTTAAGAAAACATAGACTTTGGAGTTAGAGGTTTAGGAGATGTTTATGCACAGAACAAATAGAGAAAATAGGTCTACATAGCAAGGTCTTTATAACCTCCTATATTAAGCTGGTAATGATTGCTGAGACAATGAAATTTGATTTTGCTTGAAGTTTTGCCTTCATATGTTTTATGTCCAGAAATGGTCTGAATACAATGATAAAAAACTTATGACCTATTCCTTCTTCCTTTTTAAATAATTTAAACTGTACGCCTACTACCAAAACACGTGATCTGTATAATAAATATTCAAACATATATTTTTGCATTTATATTCAATAGAATTGCTCTTGAGCAAGAATACTTTCAGGTGAGTACAGTAGTCCTTCCAAAACACAACATTTTCCAAAATCACACTCATCTAAATCCCACACTCATCTAAATCCCATGGAAGACTCTGCAGTCAGCTAAACTCCCATGCTTTCTCCCGCTGCCTTCCCTACTAGCAGGTTGGCCTGCCACCGTGGTGGTTTGACCTTGACTGCACATCAAGAGCGCACCAAAGCTGCTCTGTCATCCCATCCTTAGATAGTCAAGGGAGAGAAAATGGAGCAAAATGCTCATGAATAGAGATAGTTCAGGGAGAGATCACTCACCTATTAACATCATGGACAAAACAAATTTGGAGGAAATAATTTTGTCTAATACAAATTAAATCAGAGCATGGTAATGATGACTAAAATCAAATCTTAAAAAACACCTTCCCCTCCGCAGCTCAGGCTCAACTTTATTCCTGATTTCATCTCCACCTTTCCTCCCACAACTGCACAGGACAGGGAATGAAGGTTATGATCAGTTCGCACGTTGTCTCTACTGCTCCTTCCTTCTCAGGGGGAGGACACTTCACGCTCTTCTATTGTCCAGAATGGGGGTTGCTCCAGACAGCCCTCCAACAACTGCTCCAAATGTGTCTTTCTCATGGCAACTCTTTGCGAACTGCTCCAGCATGGGTCCTTTCCCCAAGATGTAGTCCTTCAGAAACAGGCTGCTCTAAAGTGTGTCCCCCATGGAATCACAAATACTACCAGCAAACCTGCTCCAGTATGAGCTAACTTCTTCACAGGGCCAGAGGATCTCCTATGAGCTGCCCCAGCACAGGCTTCCCCTGGAATAACAGCCTTTTTCAGACATCCACCTGTTCTGTCATGAGATTTTCCATGTACTGCAGGTGGATCTCTGCTCTTTGTGTTCCTTCATGGGCTGAAGGGGCACAGCTGCTTCATGATGGTCTGCACCACAGGTCTGCAGGGGAATCTCTGCTCTGACTCTTGGGACACACCTCCTGTCCTCCTCCTCCACTGACCTTGGTGTTCCTGGGCTGTTTCTCTCACAGTCTTACTCCTCTCCCTGGCTGCAGCTGTAGATGTGCAGCAGTTTTCTTCTTTCTTAAAACTGCCTTATTCCAGAGACATTACCGCTGTCACTGGTGGGCTTGGCCTTGGCCAGCAGTGGGTCTGTCTCGGAGCCATCTGGCCTGTCATGGAGCCAGATGGCATTGGCTTTGTTTGACATGGGGGAAGTTTCTGGCATCTTCTCACAGAAGCCATCCCTGCAGCCTCCCACTACCAAAACTGTGGCAAGCCAACCCAGTACAGGAAGGAAAACAAGGAGATAAGAATTGTGCAGGTTTTTATGCCTTCAAAAAAAACCCCACTATTTCTACAAATGAAAAAAAAAAAAAAATCAGGAATCCAAGTTAAAAAAGTAGAGATGTGTCTCCAGATAATGGTTCCGGGGAGCCACAGCAAGTATTTAACAAATCAAAATGGTGAATTCCTTCAGAAAAGTCCTTCCACAGCCTGTGTTAATTAACTGCTGTCTGTTGTCTAGTCTACTTTACTGGATAGTGATTCCCTTCAGAAGCATTGCCAGCTATATTGGCATGGGTTTCATGAGATAAAGGGAGTCTGAGCAATCTGGGATCAGATTTCTGTCCATGTGTTAAGTTTTATTCAGATAGGAGACAGCACTCAAGCATTAACAATCCCTTTTTAGTATCTCAGTATGCAGGTGAAAATTCTTCTCTTTTCCCTGCAAGAATGTAAAATCAAGCATATTTTAATTTACTTTTTAGAGTAAATTTTATTTTTATGCTTTAAGGTAAATATTTTTTAATATCTCATAAAATAATGTGTTCCCTATATCACTGCACAAAACAGATTTATTTGTCTCAAACTGATGCTTTCTTGCATTTTTCATATTTTTTCTAATGTTGACTCTGGGTTCAAAGGATTTCCTGGGAGCAGCTGGGTCAGAAGCAGCTGTGGCAAGATTTAACTTAGCCTGTCACCTTGTGAGAAGAAGAGTGGGAGCAGGAACAATTTCTCTGTCATTCACTGGAAAGGATCTCTGACACTTCAGATGGAAAGTCAGTAAAAAATGTGTGTTATGGTCTGCCACTTGCCTCTGCTGAGGTAGGTAGAGCTCACTTGCCTAAATCTGATCTTATCAAGACACTCATGCTCAGGACTCTAGTCCTTTAGTTTTGCCAGAAAATATACAGAGCTTGTGTCAGACTTTTGAGTCTGGTTGAACAGTCACACAGATGATACATGCTTGCTGTGACTCCTCAAATGCAAAAGACCAAGGCAGACATACACAATGAGAGCAAAATATTAACAGAGCACTTGTAAAGTGAATAGATTAATAGCCTTAAAAAGAGAAAATACTAAAGAAATATTAAAGTGAAGTTTTAAAATACTACAGAAATCAGGTAATATCTCAAAAAGCCCACTCTGTGCTTCCACTTCTATGCAAGATCCACTACGTCATATAAGATATTGCTTCCATATGTTTGGATTTATGGGTCTTTTTATTGTTTTACTCTACAGAAATCACCATAGGGCATTCAGAGACATGTGAACAGAGTTTTGTGTTTTAGAAACGTCCTTCAAAATGCCATAATTAAAAATCTTCATCATTCCCCACTTAGCCTTAACCATCTACGCTCTCATGTTCATTTGTGTCAGCATCTGTAAGCTATTAACAGTATTATTAACAACACTTAAAAACCTAAGTGTTTGGAAAGTTATAGCTACACTTTCTCTGGGAATTAAAAGGTAAAAGTATTCCTTGCTATGATTCCTTCCATTCAGGTGTCTTAAAGATTTCAAGTGAGAGTACGTAATTTCCAATGTGCTTTAATTATGCTGCTAAATGCAGCTGAGTATGTGTTTCACTTGTTGATGCTCTTTAGTGTTTTACTGTTATTACATCATACTGACTATGAGGTGATAATTAAGTTAATAAATATGGAAGAAAAAACTGACTCAAAATCCCAAGATATGTGTTCAGAAAAAATCCTTTTCTAGAATGCACTAGAATGTTGGAGATCAAGTCCACCACATGGTATATTCTAAAGAGCTCTGTTTCAATTAGTTGTGCTGACAATAAGCAATAAACCAATCTGATGTTCAGGGGAAAAAAATTAAAGGAGAAAAGTATATTGGGAAGTAATACAGAACCAACACCTCATATAAGCTATGACCAGGAGTTATCAACACTCACAGAGAAAATAACACAAGGATGTATGAAAGTGTCATACAGGATTTTTTACAGCACAAATATTAGCATTATTTCAGGAAAACAACAAAAACATTGTCTCAGTTTTGATGGAGTAACAAAAGAATTAGACACATAAGTCTGCTAAACACCACTTTAAAGGCTGAATTTTAAAGTCTAGACTTATCCCTTCTACTTTCTGACAATAGCACAGTTTGCACTTTTTCAGCACCAGAGTTGCCTGAACATCACATAGTGTTTCGGGGGGCACCTTCTAACACCTCACTTTCAACAGCACTGATTTCTTCTTCAGTCCTATGTCAAATTATGATTNTTTTTTGCTCTGTGACTGAAACAGTTTACTGATCTATGTATTCACAAAAATCCTCATTTTCCTTTTAGTCTATCACTCAATGGTACCAAACAAGGACAGAGTTGTATTCAGTCACCACATTTGTAAGACTTAATTTTCTCTTGCAGGAAACATTCATATTGGTTCACACTCATCCCTTTTTGAATGAAACAATTTTGTGAGGAGGAAATAAGGTTACATATGTAATAAATTAATCCAGGCAGCTTCCATTATATCCAGATCAAGGGGTTACAAATGGTTTAGCTATACCATTCAAGGTTGCCTCTTCTAGAAATGACCAACAAATTCCTGTACATTACCTCGGAGATCCTTTGGCCCCATTTCTGTTCTTGCAAGTCAAAAAATATGCTTTGTAGATGAATGTGTGTTCCTCTGTGATGATGGGTTTGCAAAGTGCAATACTACCCTCAGACTCTTCAGACACACAGAGCTCAACCCATCATCCTGCACCTTTTGCACACACTTGGGAACTCTTGCAGAGCCTTTTTTTGGACTTGCAAGAACATTACATAGGGGCCAGAGGAGCGATGAAGTAATCATAGGAATGAATTTGTCATTTATAGAAGCTGGAAACCTTGCTGTAATTGTACCAAAATTATGGATATAACAGAGGGTGAGGGTATTTTACCAGTTGCAGTCTTGCCTTTCATACTTCCTGGGAGTAGGCACTACAACAAATATTTTTCAGATAATAAGCAGCAGTTTTTTTATTTTTAACAGTACAAGATGGTTTGCAGTAAAAGGAAAAAAAAAGAAGGAAAAGAAAGGAAAAAGGACTTTTTCAGAAGAAAATGAATGTTTGAGGAATGTGGGCAGCTGAGGAATAGGGATCTGGAACCAAATAGAGAAACAGAGNAGAAAAAAACCCAACCAAGCCAAACAACAGGCTCATGTTTGATATTTGAAAGCAATGCATACACATGTATTTTCAGGAGACAGTTTAGGTTCATGAAGCCCAGGTGTTGCTTAAGCTTGAAGTTCTTATGATCTAAAAGGGCATAAGAGATTTTAATGTACATCAGTGAAATTAGTGTTTCTTCTGACTGCATCATGCCAGCTCTACACAAGCAGTGGGGCTTTTCTGCTTTTGTTGCTTTGCAGGGCTTGGCGGTCTTGTTGGAATAAAAAAATATGAAAGGTTTTATCCTACTACAACCATCTATAAAGGCAAGAGCTAGGTGACTGTTTCTATCACAAGAAGTTAAAGAAACACAGATTAATTAAATACAGTAAGGTATCCCCTTTTCCGTGCCCATACACAGATCATTCTGTTATAATCAGCCAGGAGCAGAAAAATAATGGATAAAAATTACTTCTACCTGGCATTTCTCATTAACCTGATGACAGAATTATGTTATACACTAGAAGAAATAATCAAATATTTATTATTTTTCTAATAAATAAATAATGTGCATCATAGACTGTAGAGCAGTTATCCTACAGAAAATCAGATTTGTTTCATACAATTTTTTGTGCATCTAATTTAAGTCATACCATGTGTTGACCTTAAAAAAAGTATACTACCTTATACAGAAACATATATGAAGACATACAAAATTACTTTTTACAGAAAAAGGCTGGATGTATTATCTCTATTTTCCCTCTACATTTTATTAAATACTTTATAGAATGTATGGAACAAGGACTACCATATCACATGAAAGTAATTTTTTCCCCAGACTGGTAATTTTCTTTTTTTTTCCTTAAATGTGAATGTGAATTTTCACATGTGGCTCAGAAACTCCTTGGTCTCAAGAAGATAAACATTAAAATCACATAGACTTGTAAAGGTTGTTTCCAGTATTAACTGACACGGAAAATAAATAAATAAAGCCATGCATAAAAATGAGTTTATCCAAATCAAAATTATTCAGGTATAAGAAGAGGTCATTCCATGTCTAAGATCAAAGTAGGAGAAGCAGAACTTAAACCACCAGGAAAGAGAATATTGGCTTAAGTGATCAAGAGGTGTAAGTGATTCATTAAGTCTAATTGGGCTGCTGCGCTCCTTGAGGGACTGTCTGAACAGAAGATCCAACTTGTCAGGAGCCACATTACCACATCTATCTTGTAGGATCAGAATACAAATTACTCTGTATATTATAAGATCATCAACACCACCTGGAGTTCTCAGTGGGATTTCAGCACTCACTGTATTATTTTGAGGGTGTTATACTCCCTCTGTACCAAAAGGAATTCAGAAGAAGGTGATTATTTCCTGCTGATAACTGGAGAAGTTTCCAGAATCATTTAATTCAACAGATTTTTTAACAACTGTTTGCAGTGTTTTGCTTTTTATATCTATATATACATTGCCATGTTGTGTAACATATATGCGCACACACACACACACACACACACTGTGCATGAACACTGTGTTTTCAAGTTGTTTAACAAGGACCAATATGTCCTGTTCCACCCCAGAATTTCCACAGACTTTGCAAAAATTGACTGGTAAAATTGACTGATAAAAGCCAGTGGATTCACTAAAATAAACCTTGAGCTCTCATTTTTCATAGATGCTCTTCTGTACACTTTCTTTTAGATGTCTTTGGATGAAAATGCTGGTCTTTGCTTGAGGAGAGGTCACCTTCACTGTAAAGATGAAGGCAAATCTGTGAGAAGTCTATTGGGATTACTTTTAGAAAACCATTGTATTAGTTCCATCTCCGAACATTTGCAGATTTTTTTCTGTCATGACAGATTTTGTTCCATCAGCAGCAAACCACAATCAGCACAGGGAGTGGTTTTTTGCTATTTATGACAGGGGACATGGCATTTCCAGGCTTTTTTCTAGCCCCAACATTAACACAAGAGGTCAGATGCCACCCTTAGGGAAATGCATTTTAAATTAAACAAATATACATTCCTGGCTGCTTTTTTGCCTTACTTTTTTATTAATAGTCTCTAGTAAAAGAAAAGTCAAATCTAGTCTCAGTGCTTTGTTTTGTCAATTAGGGTACTCAGAGACCTTGTTTGGAAAAAAAAAAAAAAAAGTTAATGTAATTCACAATGAGGATTTTAAGAATATTTCCCTTCTTCAGCTCTTCTCTTTCCTTCTCACAGTGATTTGATAATACTTTCCCTTGCTCCCTTTATTGGTCACTGAGAGGTTTTTATCTATGTGGTCTCATTTCAAAAAAATAGAAGCAATTGGGGACATTTCTGGTTTTGAATAATTCTTTAGAAGTTAGTGCATCTGAGACCATGTTCTTTCTCCTAAATTCCTGAGTTCTTCTTTATAGCAGAGTGAACAGAAATCCATAAGAAAACACCCTGATGCCAAAAGCTGCAGCAGTTTGGCCTTATTTGTTTTCCTGTCCCTAAAACCAGGGAAGCCCATTAAAAATTAAAAGAAACCTTATTAGTAAATCTGCTAATTATATCTAACTGAAAAGCTCAAGCAGTTTTGGTGAAGAGAATCAGTAGATCACTCACTCTTGATGATTTTGAAAGAAAAATTTAATGTGGCCAAGGTAACTAAAATTAAGATTTAATCTGGAATGTTTTTGTAAGGAAAGAGGTATGGCAGGTGCTGTGCAGCATGGATGAATTCATTTATTTAGAAGAAAATTGTAGCCTTTCAGTGTTGGTCAGTTTCCTTCCCATCTTAAATAAATCAAATACACTGTAAAATTTGACTGAATTTTACCAGCAAGAGACTTGATTGGGTAATAAGCAATTGGATAAGAACTGGGCCAGGTGTGAATAGTGCAAAGTCTACAAGAGGAAAAAAATGAAGGAACACAAGTTTCTTGCTGTTTTTTGTTTGTATGTTTGCTTGCTTTGGGTTTGGGGAGTTTGTTTGTTTTTCTTTTTCTGTCAGATGATCAGGACATAATTTTATTACTTAGTTTTTTTGGGAAGGGTCAGACTGTTATTCTAGGTTAAATGAATGGGACAAGTTAATCCTTAAGGTTGTGGACTGGACAGTAAAATAGGTTAACTTTTTCCTCAGTGCAACAGAAAATATGATTTATTGCTTTCTATCCAAAGTTTTATGGCATAAATCAATAGGAAATTAGGGAGTGAGATATGATGTCTAGAATCAGTGATGCTGAACATTAATACAAAAGCTAATCACATAAAAGAAAAAAATCATTAAAATATTCAATTTTTTTTTTTTTTTTTTTTTAATTAAATCAGTGGAGAGGAATTTGTCTGCTGTGCAAAGAAGCTCCTTTGTAGCTGCTTCTCTTCCTGTGGTCTGGAGAATTGGGGTTTTTTTAATATATTTGAGATGATTAACAGCACAAACAATGAAGCCTGACATTTATTCAATGGCATAATTAGTTTTCTGCAAAACTCCAATATTGTTATCAAGTCATCATGTTTGTAAATGAATATATGTGAAATAAACTTCTATAAAAGAGTATAAAACGTGTATCATTCTATCTTGCCCTTGTTCTTTGAGTGCATCCTGGGAGATGTGTGGACATGTGTATGTACAATGAATGTGAATATATAAAAAATACCTGTACTTCTTGGGTACCATGTTGGTGGTTCATGGTATTTCTAGTATCAAATGAGCTTTTTGCCATTAATTTTATTCTCTGTGTTTTTGTCAGGGTTCTTTCTGGGTCTATCTTTTCTTTCTGTACTTCTGTGTTCTATTGTGACAGATTTGGTAATGTTTTTCAGTGGACAATTTTTTTCTGAAGATACTGCATTTTATCCCCTTTCCTGTTGATGGTACATGAGGATGCACTGCTACAAAATATTTTTTCTAGACTCAGAATGTAGCACCTAAATATAACAGGACAGTATGAACTTACACTTTGTAGAATGACAATGTTTTTAATCCAAGTGTAACCTCTGTAATGAAAAGATTATTAATTGAGGAGCTAGAAGTCCAGGAGGCAACGGAGATACAAAAACAAGTGACTTTATAAATCTTTGTGGCTGTGACTGCTGTAATAATACTCCAGAACTGAACTGAGGTATCTTCTTCATTTACATGGGCTGGCTTAATGGAATGGGAATTGCTATGGCTAAGAGTGCCAAACTTAAGGAGGTTTGGAGGGCACCCCTCCAGGGAAAGAATAATATTGATGATTAAAATAGATTGTGATAGAAGATAGAAATTGCTTTCTAAAAGATATAGGCCCTTGGGCTAAGAGTAAGTGTGTGTTATTTATTATTCTCCCATCAGTTTAATATCTGAAATACCTTTTTTAAAACAGTATTCTCTTTGGGAGGGAATGGGTAAATGATTAATTAGATCTTTACCATCTCTAATGGCTCTTGTCCTGTGATTTATGTATTCAAAAAGACAGAAGAATGTCCTAGCATGAGGGACACAGAGAAAATTTGTGAATAAAGAGGAACCCTTGAAACCAAATGCCGTTGAGTTATATCAGTTTTCTCTGATGGAGTTTTGATGCCTGAATGATCATCTAGCCTGACCTCTGTAATATTACAGGCCATAAAATTTCACTTTGTTATACCAGCTCTAAGCCAAATTTATCTTACTAAAGAGATTAAAAATAGGAGTCAGATTTTCAATGATATTTAGGTCTTTAAAAGGTGGAGGCAAAAATATCAGTACAAATTAGCCGCTTCTCATTGATTCCATAAAGGTTGACATTCAAAAACTTTACACTGTGTCTAAAAACCTAAGCAGATCTTCCTCTGAGGGCTTTGAATTTTGTTGAATGTCTGGTCACACACATGGCCATATATACAAATAACAGTACTTTTCATTTTTCTAAACATAATTCATGGGAAAAGACAGATAGGCTCTTGGCAAGAGGCATGCTCATCCCCTGGACTGCACTACCTAATAAGAAGCTAACATTTCTTCCTTGTTTGAATGGGGATTTTTTTTTTTCCTTAATCAAACTCCTCCCAAATGACCTCTAAAGCAAGTATCTGTGGGTTAGAAGAAGTCCAGCATTCTAAACACCAATCCTGAAAAGTGCCTTGCTATCATAATCTAATTTATTTCTAAAAAAGCATTATAAATGAGAGAAAGGGAGCACAAGTATGCATTCTAAGCATTCTAAGTGCCATCTTTCATGATATTTTAGCAGGGATTAATACAAACTTCCTACTTATGGCCATGAAAATTTTTTCATATAGTGATTTGGTAATTAAACAGCATTGAAAAAAAGTTTATTATGTTCTGGAGAATATTAGCTTTCCAGATGTTTTAAGTAGAAATTTTGAGGGAGTTCAGTAACAATCCCTAAATTAAGTTTTACCTTAGCTTTTCCCTTCTGTAAATTACATAATTGTTCTTCTTTTTACTGCCGAGCAGAAGGTAAGTAGGAGTAAAATTACAAAACACATAGAAATATGTTATTATTTTTGCTGTGAAAAAAAATAGTTAGAGAAGCAGAAAGAGCAACACTAAAAAGAAATACATTTTCTTCCACCCTCACTTGAAATTTCCCAGTGTGCATTCCAGTGCTACCCACCATGTCATAAAAAAGGTTAAGCCAGGTGTATGTTTCATTAAGTAATTAGAAATTTCTGAGTAAAGTTTCTTCACTTTGCAAAAAAAGCAATAGAAATGTGGTACTTCAAACTGTCAGGTACATTTGAGGGAAACTTGAATTTAAAAATAAGTCTAAATAACTGTACCAGGCAAATGATATTTTTCAAATTGGTAAACTGGGATGGAAGAAGAGCAACAGGCATCATTCACTTCAACTTTAGCAGGGTTTTCAACAGCCTCTCTCACAATACTTCTGCATCCAAAATGACACTTTGGAGAAGCATAAAAGAGGTTAAAAAAGAAAGGACTGGGTGATCAGATCTAGAAGGCCAAGGTTAATGGGTTGTGTTCTCTGCCAGCCTGTCAGTAATAAAAGGTCAGCTGCAGGAGGCTCTTCTGGGTTAACATCTCTGTCAATGACCAGTTGGAAACAATGAGGTGCACATTTATAGAGGATATAGAGGACACCAAATTCAATGGGAACCTGTTAATAATCTTGAGAGAAGGGTCCCTACCAGATGGGTTAGAACATGCTGAAAGAATGGTTAGATAGGAAATTTTTGAAATGCATCAGGGAAAAGTGCCAAGTTCTGCCCCTGGGACAGAGGAGTACCTGTGATGGCACAGGTTTGGAACAGAGAGGCTAGGATTAGTCATGAGGGAAACTCCCTGGGTCCTGATGGGCAGTGAACTGAGCCCCAGGCATCAAGGTAGCCAAGACCTTTGTGGGCTGTATGAACAGGAACATGGGCCGTTAAGACAGACAGTGAGCATTCTGCTCTGCCCAGCGTTCATCAGACTGCAGCTGAAATACTGTGTCCAGTTTTGGGACCTCCTGCAAGAAAGAAATCAAAAAACTGTAGGATCAGTTTCAGCAAGATGGAGGAGGTCAGAGCACTTGCACTGTTAGGAGAAACTGAGGGACTGTGACTGGTTAAACCTGAATACAAGGGACCCCTAGGCTCTGTGGACCCCTAAAAATAGCCCCCCTTTTGCCTAATGTAAGATTTTCAAGCAGTCAGGCCCTCCATGTCACACAGGCTGGGAGGATGATATTCAATGGCATGAACTGGAACTAGAGGTGTTCATGTTGGATATGCAGAAAAAAATTCCTGACTCTGAGGACAGCCCAGACTAGGACAGGCTGCCCAGACAAGCTCTACAATTTCCAGCTGTGGAGGTTTTCAACATCCAACAAGGTAAAGCCCTGAGCAGCCAAACCTGACCTCAGAGCTATCCCTGTTGTGAGTAGGAGGTGAGAATAGAGACTTCTTGATGTCCTGTCTGAACCTGAATTGGTTTTGACTCTGAGAAACATTAGGCAATAATGGCATCTCAGCTGCTTCCCAGCCATCCTTGAATGTGTAAATAGAAAGACCAATGTCTTAATTGGTCTTTCAACAGTCAAACAAAACGTTAAGGGGAGTCATTTGATCTCCAATTTCATGAGCTATTTTAGCTACAAAGGCTGAGAATTGTAATGTACAAACCTGTTGAAGCCTACCACCCTGATATCTGCCAGGCCAGAGGCTCAGTCTGAAGGCCAAGAATTTCATGTCTTGAATAAAATCTCCCTTGGCAGACATATCATAGCATTCCTCCAGTTACACTGATATTGGAAAGGTTAATTTTGCTTCTCACCCACTGCAGTAGATGCTCCCATCTATTGATAATTCAGTCAACTATTTCCTTCTTTAATAACTTTAATTATCATCTCTTACATTACCACAAAACTTTTGTTAACATCATTTCTTAAAATGTTTCACACACAAAGAACTGCAAATATCAGTTTGACCTGGGTTTCCTTGGAGACGATTAATTGCCTGAGATATTTATTCTCCATCTCATTAAATAAAATTTGTTTCAAATCTAATTAGGCTGGTTTAAATTGCATTACTTTTCATTTTGGCAAACAATGGATGCAAAAAATATCTCTGTTTCTGAAGATCCATATCCAGGTGTGATTAACCACCTTCATCTGAAAAATACCCAGTGAACAATAATTTCTGGTTCACTCAGAAGATGTTAAAAAAAATCAGGAGTAAATAATGCTACCTACTTAATGTTGCCTAGTAGTAAATAGTATCTTAAATAGTATTACTTTAATTTTTTAATCTACTTGGCCAACCCAACTCAAGTAATTTCAGGTACTTAGACACAACTTAGTAACTAGTATCTCTTACATAACTGCTTTAATCTTATTTTTTTAGAGCAGTGTGCAAACAAGCAATTATCTTTGCTCAAGACAATGACTTTAAGAGAACCAACTACAGCAAGCATAAGAAGTACATATTATTTTACAGTCCTTATGCTTTATTGCTAATTTAATTAGCTCTCATTTACCCACAAACACAGCTTGATGGATATATTCTCTTCTTTATTATGTCAATTAGCACCCTGCAACATGGTGCTTCCTAAAATTATCTCATCTGTTGCAGATGACAATGCTCCTCAGTGGTCATATTCAGCAATATATAAGGCTCACTAGAGCTGGTCCTTGGCAGCCCTTCCCAACTTCTGCTTCCCTGAGGCTGAGACCATAATAATTAACAGGACCCTGAAAATTCTCCACTCTGTAGGTGGAGAAGAGAGAAACGGCTCCAAAGGCAATTCTCCAGAAATCTTAGTTTTATCTGTCCAATCTATCAGTATTGGAAAAGCCAACATACTGAAATGCATATATTTTTCTTTTGTTTGCAGAGGCACTTGCAAACAAGCAGTGGGAAAAAANTTGGTCTTAGCTGAAAGAAGCAAAAGCATGGCCAGCTTCACTGCTGTTGACTTTCAGAATCTCATGTTCAGGGGCACCTAGCACCACTAGTAACACCCAGGAGACATATATTCTAAATTAATGTAAAAAATCCACATTTTTACAGTAAACATCTAGCTCTGGTCCTTATAACTCCGATTTATTTTTATAAGGAGAAATTAGAACATTACCAGTGTATACCTAAACCCAAATATTACTGTAACTATGGATATTCATTTACAACAAAATGTGCACAAAAAATACAACCTTTTATTTGTCTCCATTTCTATTCTGACAGAGAAAGTTCATGCAAAAGTGGAGTGCATTATTCACTGTAGAATTCACGTAAACAATCACATATTTATTTGCTCTTAGACATGATTATGTGATTTCATCTCATGACTGGTGACAAGCTGGAGGTATTTTCACCTTCTTTTCTTAGAGTAAATACAAAAACTTTCAAAGTGAGCCAAATACTGCCTTTTCAGTGTGGCTCTCAGTATTCCAGCTAGTCACACAGAAGAGCTCCCTTTTGCCTATAATCAGCTCTCTGTGACTGCAGCGGGATGTCTGCATGCAGAAATAGAATATAAATTCAAAAGGTAGAAGAAAAACCAACCTCTTTCATGACACCTTCTCTGGGACAGCCCCAATTAACTATTCCTAAAACTAAATAAATAAATCCTCTAGGACTCCTAAATTGGAAATTCTATGAGCCTCTGGACTGTAGCAGAATTGACTCAACTTTTTTTGCAGATGGTTTTCCCATCACAGAATCCTTCCTGTACAGACTTCAGTCTCTGAATGAAACAAACACATATGCACTCGTTGAAAACCTTTTACATAAAAAAAACTATGAACTTATACAATGCAATACAAACTTGGGGGATTTTTTGAAACAGGAATCACTAGCAATAAGTTACTTATAAGTCTGACACTTAAAGGATAATATTCAACAGAAGATATTTTGTGAATCTTCTGGAAAAAGTTTTTCTGTAACATTAAATGTGAACAGAAAAGTTTCTAACTGTAGCTGAAAGAAAGACACCATGTAATCGAACTGAGAATTAGTGTTCTCAGGAAATCAATGCCTTTCTGATTAATTAGCATACAGCTGCTGATCACCCTCTAAATTATTGTTACAACCAAATATAACTCTGTCAATATACTTCACTAGAAATTACTTAATTGCCTGCTCATTTTAAATTCTCTATAAAAAGAAGGTGATCAAAAGCAAAAATAAAAAGACAGGCCTAAAACAGAAAACCTTAGCTGAGTTTATTCTCTAGCCTAGAGAAATAGCAGCTGAACAAAGGCAAGATTCAGTTCTACAATACTTAAACTTTTACCAGATATAGTAAAAGCCTATATTTACTTCTGTCATGATGGGCTTTTAAAATCCTAACTTTAAAAATGAAATTCTCAAGTATAGAAACATTTATAAAATATACATAAAGAGAGATGAAATTCTAATGCTTAATAGTACCACCTTCCCTTTCTCTGCTCCCTGATTGCCCTATGGAAAATATGTGAATTCACTACTACATTTAAATCCAAGTTATCACCTGGGAGCTTTAGAAAGCAGATTAGTGTTTTCCATTGAAATTCCCTTTAAGGATATTGTCCAAGAAAAACAAATGTAAAAAAAAAAAAAAAAAAATTTAAAAAAAAATTTAAAAAGGGAATACTTGGTGCTATATGGCATCAGACTTCTCTATCATGCTTTGCCTACTAATAAAGTATAATTTTATTTATGCAGTAATTTCCATTTGAGAAACAGAAAAATGAAGGGAGAGGAATTAAACTTAGTTGAAGTTAACCCTTTTTTTCAACAAACAAAGACAAAGAAATTAGAATATTAATGAGGCAGAGGAATATAGCAAGCCCACCCCAGCAGATAAGCACTCTAGAGAAAAACCATTATAGCAGATGTGGTGTGAGTTTAAGGATCAGAGAGAAGACTCATAAGTCTAGTCAGAAATAACGTTAGAAAGAATTAGATGGGTCTCCTCTTGACTATACACTAGTTTTGTGCACTTCCCCTTTGTGACAATCAGTGCAATCCGAAGAGAATATTAAAAACTCATCCATGCTTCAGGGGCTTCTTCTGGCTTTACTGTTTTTGGCAATGTGTCCATCAGTAACTAGGCCTGGGGAAACCCATCCAGTGAACACAAAAATAAACAAATGCCTTCATCCAAAATGCAAATTAACTGCAATGTGCCCATTTTAAAGTCATTTCAATACCATGGCAAATAGCTTATAATACCAAAATTAATTTACCTTATTTCCTGATAGTTTTGGCTTGTTTAGTTGTGTTGGGTTTTGTTGTTTTTTGTTTTGTTGGGTTTTTTGGTTTGTTTTGTTTTTTTAACTACAGCATTTATTTGCATAAAATAGGGTATGACTGTTAAGTGTAATAGCTGTCCTTGAATAAAACTAGATGCCTACATTTCATAAAAAGCATAAAATTGCATAAAAACATACACTGGGGGGAAAAAAAAAAAAAAAAGCTTTCCTTTTGTTTTATTCAGTTCATTTAGTGAACTAAATGAAAAATTTAGTAATTTTATCAGTGTTTTGTCTGAATCAAAACCAGATTTTTTTTTTGTTAGCCTAAAACAGTTAAGATTACTTTAATCTAGATTCCTTAGAGCTTGTCTTAAAAATGAAGCTAATCTGCATTATGTACTCAAGTAGCTTCTCTGCCAAGTCTGTGTATAGCAATATCCAAAATCATAGAATTATTTAGGTTGAGAAACTCCTCTAAGGTCATCAAATCTAGCCATTAACCTGCTACTGCAAAGTCCACCACTAAACCATGCCTCTGAGTGCCCCCTCCACATATCTTTAATACCTCCAGGGATGGTGAATCAACCACTTTGGATTTTGATATATTTCTTCTTAACATAGTTCCAGTGAAACTTGAATTTAACTTCTAGTTTAATTATTTGACTTGATTTGCCTTGATTGGAAAAATGTCACAATTATTTTTCCAAAAAAACACAAACACCTTGGAACATTTACTTTGTATCTGAAACAGCAACCAATCAAAACATTTAGTAGGAGTGTTATTTGTAAGGGTAATGCTAGAAAGAAGATGAGGTCTTGTCATAAAACATGGGAACTGGATAGTCTGTTTCTTTACAGCTTTTGACGTGATTCATAACAATGGAGATTTACCATATGTCTTTTACATAAGACCCATAGGAATGTTAAATGAATAAAAGAAAGCTAAACAAGACAACAAGGTATAGAACTACTATGAAAATTCCCCCAAGAGTAGTTAAATTTTCCCTTCTGAAAGGGAAATGTTGTAACCTGACATCTGTACCAAACTGATGTTAGATTAATAAAGTTATCCACCAACAAATTAATGAAAAATAAAGTTTTGGAGGGTTTTGTTTTTCTGTTTCTCAAATGTTTTCTTCCCGATTGGTCCTAGTACAGGAAAAGCTTTGGGTTAAATGGAAAACAGAAATGTAATGGCAACTTCATAGAATCATAGAATGATTTGGGTTGGAAGAGATCATCTAGTAGAGATAATCTTGTTTGAACTTCCCTGTCATGGACAAGGACAACTTTCACTAGGCTGGTTTTCTCAGAGCTCCAGCTAATCTGGCCTTGAACATTTTCAGGGTCTTCATTTATCTCTCAGGGTCCAGGCAATGGAACAGTATCAAGGTACACAATTCTCCTGTTTTCATCTGTTTCACTGAACTGACAATTACATTCCTCATCTTCATTGTTACTGGAGTGCTGTACTCACAGTAACTCCTACTGTGCCAGTAGACCTGAAGTTTCTGAATTTCTGGGTCTAGACCTTATCCTATCTCATGTTCTGGCTCCAGGAGATTTATTTCCCTCTACTTATAAGTAGCAGCAGCAAGCATATGACCTGGCACCTGGAAGGTACCTGATCTTTACACCTCAAATGGCTGACTGCACACACATACACATTCTGCCTCGTTATTTTAGCATCTGCAAGTATCTACTTGGGAGTAACTCATCTCCTTATTTTGCCTTATTTTGTCTGGTGCATATTTGTGCAAAGCAGTCGTACTTCTTAAGGAATTTGTCACATTGATATCTGGTTTTGTCTTTTTGTAGTATATAGCTGTCCTAAGGGTCCCTTCTGTTCAAGTCTGCATAAGGTGTTGTAGCTTATCTGTAGGTTTGAAGGAAAAAAAAAAAAAGGGATTTATGACATTAACAGAATTCATTCTGTTATTCATTCTGTACTTCATTCTCCCTGCAGTTTACTTCTGGCCTTTTCAACAGATGTTTTTGTCTTCAGTAAGGATTATAAAAATCTGTGGTAAAATCTGTGTTTCCCACTTCTAATATATAATCAAGAAACAGCACTGGAACTGCAGTCCAGGAGGCAATCCAGTGTGAATTCAGATGTAAAATACCAGTAACTCATCTTTCCTAATGCACTTTATTTTTCTGCCAAAATTTATCACTGCTCTTAATAGAAAATTACACAAAACCGAGATTTTGGGGCTTAAAAATTATGCAAAAGCCTTATTAATTTTAAGATAAATAAAATGCCTAAAAAGGGCCTCAGTCATAAGGTGTTTGAATAGCGGTTATGTTTTATTATTTCTGTTAGTAGTAGAAAAATCCTAGATCAATATTTCAATGCCTTACCTAAAACTACTGCTGGAAGCTAAAGACTTGTGACTTCGTCCTAATTTATTGCTGGTTGTGGTAGAAATAATAGAAATATGTAATAAACAAGCAAGGTTAAAACCAAGCTGACATTTCACTGATTCCTTGTACTTTCTAGAAGATTAATGTTTTTGTCTAGACATTTGCCCTCTTTCGATATCATGACATGACAAGCATTTGTTGAGAACAAATATTTAAAGACAAAGTGCCAAGGCTAAGAGGCCACAAATATAGATCCTTTTTTTACACAGAAAAACGTGTAGGAAGTGTAGAAAGCATTTCATTCTTCTTAGAGGAAGGATGCTTATTGCAAAACATGTTTTACTATGTTCTTTTCCTATCTAAAATATGTTCTTCTAAATGCCTACAATTCATTTGCTAACAGAGTAATAATGATAGACTTACGGCTTCATTCAAAGCAGTGAAAAAGTCATGAAGAAAGACTGCAGCTTTTAAAGAATCATTTCATGATTCTTTAATCATGATTCTTTAAATAAGATTCTTTAAATAGGATCCTTTAAATCCTATTTTATATTTTAAAAAGTAATGTTAAACATATTCAGTATTGCCAGGCACTATTTTGTAATAAAATGTTTTCAAATATGCAGATAGAAATAGTGAATTCAAATGTAATTGTCAAGACATAAAAATTGCTTTCCACTGTGTTCTGGTTACTGAGAGCAAAGTCTGGCCCAAAGATTTTTGTCTCATACAGATTACATTTTGATGAGTAATTGTTATTCAAAAGACCCTGTAGTCTGCTTATCTTATTATTATGCATTATCTTGTAGAAGTATAGGACTCTCAGTGCTGAGTACGTGTGTCTATATCAAAAGGAAAATTCTGCCAATGAGAAGTTTGGAAGACTAAAGCAATACAATTAAATGACTTAATAATTAATCTATTTGTTTACTTCTTCATTTAGCAATATGTTTCTTCTGTTGTTTCATTATATGTCTGCCATGAATATGTGTTTACAGAATTATAGAATGGTTTAGGTTGTAGGGGATCTTAAAGATCATCTCATTCTAATCCCCCTGCTAGGGGCAGAGACACCTTCCACTAGACCAAGATGCTCTAAGTTCCATGCAACCTGGCCTAAATTGTTTCGGGGGATTGGGCATACACAGCTTCCTGGGCAATTCCTCCCAGTGCCTTATTACCTTCACGGTAATTAATTTCTTCCTGATATCTAGTGTAAACCTATTCTCTAGCCATTTAAAGACATTACCCCTTGACCTGTGACTACATGCCCTTGTAAACTGACGACTGTCTCCAGCTGTCCAGACCACTATATCATAAATTCACTTTCAGAAATTTTCAGGTGTTGTCTGAAATCTTGTCATCTTTATGGTCCATGGTTCCCATGACAAGAAAATTCTTTCAAGACAGGACTCTGCAAAAATTTTCAAAAAACATTTGTGGGTGTGGGGGTTTTTTTAATTTTCATGTGTGCTGATCTTGCATGTTTAAGTAAGATCCAGTTCATGTCCAGTTCTACATACCTCTTTTTCATAAATAAGGAACTCTATCAAATCCTGCTAGTTTTGTACAAAATTGCTGGAAATAGATCCTTAATCTATTTCTTGCTGATTTCTTGGTACATCTAATGTTAAGTTCATTGAAGAAAAATAAATATTTAAGAATTGTATTTTTGATACTTTATTTGATACCCTGATGTATACTCTTAGCATTAAAAAATAATGAAGATATAAGTTCTTTCAAGACTGAGGAGACCTTTTTTTCAGAAGTTCATATGTGCCTCTAAGGAAGAGCACAATCCCTGTGCTGAAAGAGCGAGCAACCAAATGAACATCTACTTCTGGAAGAAAGGCAATTTGCTTTAGCAAACCAATGACAATCATACTGAAAATGTTACAAAGAATATGGGTATTGGAAAGCCTGAGAAACAATGAAATATCCAGTAAAATTTTACGAGAGGTAATCTGTCAGACTTTTGGGCATCCTGCATCAAATGCCTTTTTGTTTTGGAAAACCACTCATGAAAAAGAAGTAGAACACTGTTTTCAAAAAACATTGAAAGAAGCAGCCATGATGTTTGAAAATCCTCATCCTTGATCCTTCCACAGTAAATTCCAAACATTCTTGATGAAAGTTATCCAGAAACAATCAAAGTATTTAATTATAATTTAGAAAGACTCTTAAAGTGGAAAATACTGAGGTGATTTGGTGATCCATTTTATTCTCTTACAAGGACTTGGAGATTTGCTGTTCCTTCTTGAAACTGTTCTATATTTGGGAATCTGTCTGTGGTGAGGATACAGGGAGAGTTTCTCCAGATTTCAGAACATCAGACCAGCTGCCCATGTGAGGCAGGATGATACAGATGAAAATTCTGATTAGAGAGTTCCTCTCTCAAGTGACAGCATGACCCATCCCTAGCCTAATAATCAGGAAAATTTTGCTTTTCCATCTAAAAATAATTGAGTAACATTGACAATTTTTTTTTCCAGCATGGTGCTTAATTTACAAGCTCCTGAAAATAAAATAATAAGCCCTAGAGCTTTGAAAGCATTCCAAAATAATTATATTCATGTTTCTTATGATATATTAAATCCAAGATAAGATGTGAAGACTCAGCACAAGAGTATACTGCAGAAAGTAAAATCTGCTCTGCTGACTACTTGGTTCTGTGAGTTTAAATCATACTCCAGGGCCTTATGCATCAGATTGGGGAAAAATACAAAGTATATATATTTAGTGTTTTTCTCCTACACAAGCCATTAATGTCCTTTCTCCTTTCCAGCTAAATTCAGAAGTCCTGCTTTCTTCCCCCTAGGCAAAATTAAGGCCTTGGTTGAGCTAAAAATAACTCCTTCTAATTTAGCACTTTACCTCAGAGTAAGTACATTAAGGAAGAAACCTCTAAATGGCTTTTGAAACGAGATAGACTAAATTGACAAGTACTCTTCTGGGGTACCTGTCCCTTTCACTAAAAAAATAAAATCGTTTTGCTGACTTTTTTCCTCAGCTGTAACCAAAATTACTGTAGTAAGTGTTCATTTAGTTTATGGCAATTCTGCCCAAAAATCTTATTAAGCAATAATATAATTTGTTTCTCAACTGCCACTTTCTGTTTTGAAAATACCCCCAATGTTCTTCGAATTCTAAGAACAAATTCAGATTGATCAATTTCTCCTCTGAAAAGAAATGTCTTGCTCTTTATCATTTTAAAGAATTTTGAGAGGTGATTACCCTGCAGCCACTCTCTTGCGGGTTTTGTTTTTTTTTCAGATTTATAGAATTTTGCCCACTGGGGGCTTTAGTTACATGCCTAACTGCAACCAGAAACTGACCTTCTGCAGGTCTTGCCCATAAAAGGAATTTTCAGTTCAAGTTACTGCAAGAGTTTCATCTATTTACTTGTAGTTTTATAAATATTAATACTAGGATAAAATGACCTAAAGAAATTTTTGGTTTATATGCTCCATATATCAAAAAGATAGTGGGTCTTTGAAAGAGAGAACTCTAGAGTTAAAAGATTTTGTGTAAAATAAACAAGATATTGTCTACCCCGTCTTAAATGGACAGGATTTTTCCTTGGTAATTTTGAATGCTTATTAGGGAACATTTTCCACTATGAACATGAAACCAATTGCCTTTCTTAATGCTGAAAATTTCATGCTTTAGCTTTCAAGAGGCTTAGGTAGCTATTTTCAGAAGGAAATAAATGAATAATAGAATTAATATTGTATTTCACCTAGAAATATTTTTTTTTAAAAATTAGAAGGTGAAAGAAAGAAAAAATATTATTTGAAAAGATAAATGTGCATTCTCCCCCCAGTAGATTTTTCAGCCAAAACAACTTTAGTCCAAGAGCTAAAACTTATTCTGCAGATTTAAATAGCAGGAGTACAAACACAACACAAATGCTACATCCCTATTTGAAAAGCGTGATTTATTTGAGAGATTTTCAAAGTATATATTAAACACATAACTTCACACATAAATAACATAATAAATAACATAAATAATAAACATACTCCTTATGTTAAATTTCTATGCATTAATTAGAGTTCCTCCAGGTGCCTCCTTCATGTTCTGGCTCTATGAAATATGGAGCACTCTTTGTGTCCATGGAGGTCATTATACCCGCAGGTGGATGATGAGGAATGTCCTGTGGGACCCTTCATTCCAAAACACACTGTTCTGATTTCTCTGCAACCCACTGGTGAGTATTTTGCGTCAGAGTAGGACATAACCTCTCCTCTCTTTTAGCTCTCTTTATTCTGATCTTTGACCTTCTGTCCACTATCCAGTGGTTTGCTAACCAATAATGATTTTGATGAGAGTGTCCCTTTGGATGTACATGTTCTTTGGATCAAAGGACTCATCCCTTACTCAGAGCTTCTTCTTTCTATCCTTTTCAACAGAAAGCCTATTTTTCTCCAACTAGTGGCTTTGCAGGGGGTATTTCTTACGAAATAATCCTGAAACAGCAGCTGAGTACTTGTATCAAAAATTATAGCAGACCCTTCCATCTCTGCACAGGAAGGATCTGTTCCTCTTTTTCTGCCATATTTTCCTTTTTTATATTAGGTTTGACAAAGGTCTTATTACTTTTAGGCTATTACTTAGTAACTGTGAGCTGAGTCCTTATTAAAATTAGAACACACTAACTTAGCTGTAAATGTAAAAACAGACATTTTGAAGATGGGAAAGCAAGAAATCACCCAACCAAGTAGTAGTATATTTCTAAACTGCTAAATAAAAGATGTCATAGTAAGTGAAGAAGGAATATTAAGTCAGGAACAAATGAGATCCATTGAATATATTCCAAATATTTCTAGTTTTGAACAAGGAGAATTAAGGGCTGTTTTTTCCTTCTTCATCTAAATTAACAGACAACTTCTTTGGTCTCAGGAAAACATAGAAGTTGGTAATTAGAATCCAATACTAGAAAATTTTGAAGCATAAAAGAAAGCACTTGGTCTTTCTCATTAGCTTTTATTAACAACATTCTGAGTTTGTGAAATTAGTGTAACAAGTTACAAATGATGCATGAAATTAAAAAATTCTGTTTACCCTATAGAACTTTCATCCATGTTTGGCAATACTCTTCTGGAATATATGCAGTAACAGCTTGCCAGTCTAAGCCAAAACGTCTTAAAAATATGTGGTTTCTTAGCCCAAACAGAACCAATGATATATTGTAAGGTTTGGGATTTTTTTCACACAAACTGGCTTTTTTACTTTGTTCAGGAGTAAAAATCAAATTAATTCCAAAAGTTGTCCATGACTCTCTGTGACCCCACGAAGCAGGTTCACCTCAGAAACCTTCATGCAGAGCACAGGCTGAAGGGCACTGCACAGGAGCAGGTATCAGCCTGGTATTCACATCAGACATAAAGCCCACGACCCAAAATCAAATATTTATGACATACTGTCTCACTAGACCACACCTTAATCATGTCCATAAATTCAGGCCTTACTAGGTCAACACTCAACAAAGTGGTTCTGTGTCTCCTTCAGAGATGATTTGTATACATCTTGTGACAGGAAAGATACCCATATGTCTTAAAGAAATTCTTTCAGGGTAACCATATCTTTTAAGAGACACAAGATCTCAACTCAATATCCCAAATTCAGCAGTGCTAAACTGAAATTATTTCCTTTTTTCTTATGCATGCTTTCAGGCTGTTGTCATTCTCTTATCTGTGCACATTGTAGATCTTTCCATGGCCCCATGCTCATGTAGGAGAGTTTATACTCACTTTCAGTGACCTTCCCATTGTTTCTTCTTTCTTTAATCTCCCTGCAGATATTTCTCATGAACAAACGGAGAATTGTAAATGAAATATTTTCAATCCAGAAGAGTAACTCATATTTTATTTTTTCTTTTCTTTAAGGCTGTTAGGTTGCAGTCCCTTTCCAAATTGCTTCTGTTTTCAGAAACATTTTTAGCCATAGTTTAATGATGCCTTAGAGTAGAAGATAGCTTTCTGTTCAATCACTGTTAGAACTGGATAAAACAATGAGATCACAAGGCGTTACCTAACTTATGAGGTCTTTGGAGAGCCAAATGATGCATAAAAATCTTAAATTTTCTCCACCATTACTCTTAACTATTGCTCCTTATTTCTAATACTTTCTTAGGCCTGAATTTGATAAACACATAAAGGTTTAGGGAATAGTTCCAGGTTTCAGTTCTGAATCTGACAGCTGTTTTGATAAAAAACTGCAGTAGTCTCCCACCTCTTATTTGTTTTGGGGCAGCAGTAAATAAACCAATAAATATAATTCTAGTTTGAATAAACATAGTTTTTTGTTGTTCAGTGATGAATAGTGAGAACCATGCAATGAAAAGAACCTCAAACACAAAACTTTATTTTTTAAACTACTGCATTTAGGCATAGTGCTTTGGCTTCATCCTCGCTAAAATGATATTTAAGCATTTTTTCCATTTCACTATAATTTTCATTAAAATTTTTCATTTTATATTACCAATGATTTTAATAATTTTGTAAAAAGAATAGTTATTTGTTTTCCAAACCCAATGGACAGTACCACAAAGTAACAAGTGCAAGAAATATTTTCTGTATGTATAAATTGCTTTCAAGCACAAAATTGTGTTTCTTATTTCCATGTTCCTTCAACACAAGACATTTTCTTCTTTGTCTTTTTTTTTTTGTTGTTGCTGTTTTGTGTCCTGTAAGTTTTAGTATGATACACAAAATCTCCTTCTGTTGATTGACTTTAACATGTGTGAAGTACATGATTAATTATAAATCCTACTTAACAGAATCTTCTTCCAAATAAGAGATTAAACAAAATGAGAGCCATTGGTGAATAACTTAAAATATATTTGAACTTCAGTTCAAATAAAATACAACTTTTATATAAATAAAATTTTATATCACAAAACTGATACTGTTAACATATGCCTATAATATTTAATATTAAAAAAGCAACAAAGATGAAAACAAAGTGACATTTTGACTTGAATTCAGTTGAATGAAACTTATGTTTGTATCTTTTACTGCAAAATAGCATTGCCAAATTGTTAAGGGGAAACTCTTGATGAATCCTCTTTTTAGTGAACTGAGTAATAGCTAAAGTATTTTGGTATTGTGTTTCTTCACTTTCTTGTCCAAAAAATTGAGTTATTTTAAAAATGATTTTCATTTGTGTGACAGATGCAGTGAAATGTAGTATTTATTTCTCCTTCACTGTAGTTGTTATGGGAAAAAAAGGATGCAAATAACAAAATGCATACACTTACTCTGGTAGAAAGCAATAACAGTTCTGGCTGTATTAAATCTTCTATAGCTCTGTAAGTTCTCAAGTTCCTGAAATATACCCTGTTGCAATTATGCAAACTCATAAATACTTAGGTATATTCAGACAGCACACAACTACATGTTGAGCTTTGGGCAGTTTATATCTGTTGCTCAAGAAAACTTGCAAACCATTTTAATAATAACATCAGATCTATATGGGATGTCTTCCTAACCAGCATCAATCATCAGCTCTCACCTGAAGAGCAAAGTGTTGCAGGTAATAAATTAACAGAATTCTTTGAGGCTGCTAGGGACAAAGAATGATAGACAAGCGATCAGTTGATCTTAAATATTTCTGTGATAGCCATTCCTGCTGTGTCTTATTTTATTAAGGGACTAGTGATATCTTCAATCATCCTCTTCTACTGCAGATAACCATATCACTTGAATTATCCAATCTTTATCTATCTTTTAAAAAGTTAAGTATCTTATATATGTTACTTTATTTCATTGCTACTCAAAATTTCATTCTTATGATTGCCATAAGATCTGTTCTGATTTTTTTTTCTTGAATTTATTTTTGTCCTGTTTAATAGCTACTTACAGCTATGCTAGAACTATCATTTTGTTTGAACAGCTCTTGTACCTCACATAATGTGTTTCATGAGCCCCTTATGCCTTTATTTTGCTAAATAAGCCAGTTTTTTGAGTCCTCTTTTAGAAAGAGCACATCCTTCACTGTGTTATTTTAACAGAGAATTTTTTGTAATTTTTCTATCTTGATTATGTATGAACAGGGTTTAGAATTGTAGATGAAAAATTCACAGTGCATGAATTGGTGACTTGCAGTGCACTGACAAATTGCCATCCAGTGCATGACAATCACTCTCCACACATGCAGAGGTATCTTCCTTGGTGTTTCCAAAAATTAACTCACCTCTTAGTAGCTAGTCCTAATTACAGTGACTTGCAATCCTATCCAACCTTCTTCATTCAGCAGTTAATTTTTAGACAAAGCATATGGTCATATTTTTATATTAATTCAAGTTCCGTAATTCTAGACATTGAGCCATACATATATGCGGAAAGTCATACTTCCAATATGGTATTTTGATCTTCATCAATACTGAAAATGTCTCCAATCTTTTTCTTTTTTTTTTTCTTAATCAAAAAATTCATCAGTTTTCTGCTCCCTTTGTGTTTATGTCCTTTTCTTTTTTTTTTTTTTTTTTTTT